>JAJJWW010018587.1:0-90980 GCA_023531295.1 Papaver armeniacum | reverse complement strand
GCGAGGTATTGTTGTTGCGATATTCGATCCTACACTAACTAGTAGTATACGGGACAAGCGAGTTCGTTCCTAAGGGTGAGTATTAATGCAAATATGAGGATGAGAATATGATCAAGGACTCTTTCTCAATCACGAAACATGAATCTTATTGATATAGCTATGTTTCTGCAAAGTACCTATTACTAATAACCCTAGAATATTTAGTACGCTCAAATACTCCGCAATCTCTTAATTCACCGGACACGGAAGCACTCGATTACCGTATTCTACTTTCCAAGTTTCCTAGAAGTACGCTCTCTAGGTGTGACTTAAACAAATGCATTAAGTTCCGTGAGATAGGCTATTCTTAGTGACAAATACAAAAGCTCGATTCATCTAATAGTGTCATTCAATACATATGATTACTTAAAAAAAATCCCATCATCAATAAACACATATTACTACTTGTATTAAGAGTCTCTAGACAATTACGGGTCGAAGAGGTCTCAACTAGCAATAGAAATATCAAACAACCATTCAATTTGCAACTTAAAAGATTGGAAAATAATTCATAAACACTTTTGGCACGATAGAGAATAAGCAATAACAAAACAGTTCGCAAGAAACAGGTAGTTTAAATATCAATTACAGTTCATGTTTCGGACATCAAAATCGTCCCTAATCAGGATGCAATTAGCTACTGGAGTTCATGGTATACACAGCAAAATATAATACTAAACAAGCAAACCAATTTAGCAAACCAACGCAACAGCAGGTGGAGTGAATGATGTATGGCCTGGCGGTGACTGTGGAGTTGTTATTGCTACTGGTGTTGGTCGCAAACTCAGGCCTGTGCAGTGCTCCGATAGTGGCTGTATTGCTGCTCAAATCCTGGTACTGGATGAACTTGATGGTATGGTATTAGTGGACTGCAGGTGATGTGATGGTGGTAGTAGTGATAGTCTGTAGATGGCTGTGAAAGTGGATAAAAGGTGAACTGCAGCTGTTGTATACGTATGAGCTGGTGGTGGTAAGCAGGTGGGCTGAGAATGCAGGTGGAGATGTGAACTGGAGGATGCAGATGGTGGTGATGCAATGGATGAACTGGATGGAGGATTTCGGAGAGAAGAAAGGGCTCCCCCTGTTGATGGTGATGCGGCACTGATGGGGTATGAGATAATTCTCACCTTAGGGTTCTTCTTTTATAGCTCCAATAACTTGCTTTACAATCCAGCTAATTCGATGGAAACCCAACTCCTATCTTCTCGACTTCTAAAATCCTCCTGAATCTCAACCATTCGTCTTAAATCCAAGGCAACACAACATCCCAGCAACAATATATGTGCACTGATTTTCCGCTTTAAAATTCTTTCCAAATTTTGTACAATGTGTCCATGTTTATCTCGACTTCTTAATTAATCCCCTGACCCCTCGCAAACAGCTACTCAGGCCATGGTTAACCAGTGGCAACAACTCATATTCCTCCCTGTCTTGTCACTGAACTTGACCTGAACGCTTGGAAACGACCCATTAGTCCATGGCAACCTGCTGGCAAGTCTGGTTGAGCTAATTATCGGCAGCAGACCCTTGTTACAAGGTCAGGAAAATATGGCACCTTTCCTCCCTGTTTACTCGATTCAAAATCAAAGCCAAAACCACTATAACTTCGAGCACAAATTCTGTGTCTTGCTCGACTCCTAAATCCAGTCTTAACCTCTGCCAATCAACCCTTGTACCTGCAAGAAGATATGGAAGACTAACCACAGTGTGCCTTCTGCAAGACTCAAAACTATGGCTAACTGATGGAAGAGACTTGGTTCAGTGGACAATAACAATTGCTGCAGAACTGGCCGGTCATTCAGGCCTTTATTCAAACACACAGTGTGCCTTTTCTGGTGGTGAAGGAGATAACTTCTCTGCTGAATTCTAACCTCATTCAATCTCATTCCCTGCACATACTTCTAGTATAAAACAAACCCATTCTCATACATCATTCACAGAACTCAGAAACACATCATTACTGGCACTCATTCAACCAAATATTATTCAGCAGTAACTTCAAAATATGGCAGTAATATTGTATCTTCTTTAGTATTTCAGGTTCGAGATCCCTGTCCAAATCAAACTCAATTCAAAACCCAACAATCCTGGTTTATCTGTATTTCAGGAGCTTCAGTTAATCCTCCCCATTCGCTACTTCTTATCATTGGCAGAGAGCTCATCTTCTGTCGGGAACCGAGACAAAACAAAAGCCCACTTGGTCGTCTTGGAAGTTAACTTGCTAAACTTCTATAATCCTTCGAGCACAAGCCTGGACTCGTGGCTTGCTGGCAGTGTGACATGGCTCAGCTGCAAAGGCAAAGAACTTGCCTGAAACTGGTTGCAACAACATGAGTTGAGTTTGGAATTCTAAGCCGCAGAAATACGGACCCAGTACTTCAACTATTGAGGTATAAAGAGGGAGGTGCCCTGAGTAGTAAAGTAGGTGTTCCGAGTGATTGGCTTTAAACAGAAATGGTTCCTCTTTGGTGCTCTTTGTGACCTTGTGACCATCTCCGCGCCCTTGCTTCAAGTCTATCGGCACCTATAGTCGCCAAACAACGAAATAAGCTCCAATTTCCTTTGTTTCTTATCGCATGACTCCAAAATACCTATAAAATGCAAAAGAAGCGTAATATACAAAAATACAAGAAAAATAACTAAGAAAAGCATAAGAAATCGATATTCGAAAGATGTATTTTAAGCACTTATCACTATTCGGAGAGGAGAGTAACCTAATTAGGCGAAATCTCTTACGGCCGCTCAGTTTAAAGTCTTCCTTGGGATTGAGAAGCTCTACGAGTACCGTTGGTGGGAAACTAGATAATTGCGGTTTATCTTTTGTTTTCTTTGATTTGATTGACTAACGGTGGTTGAACTTTGATTGCACCTAGTTTGTTTATGCTTGGAAATCTTCTCTTCTGATATAAGATTCACTCAAACTAGTTCAGAGTTTCGACAGGGATCTTTAAACTGTTGTTAGTTCTAATGACGATCTTGTGATAATCCATTGTTAACAGACTCCGTTCAGTGCGTGATTGATCACAAGAGATTCAAGTGATTGTGTGCAGGTGTTTATTGAAGATCTAAGAATATTTGAAGACAAAGAAGATATTGAAGATTTCTGATTTGTGGGTTCATAATCTTTGGTGTGCACAATACTTGTTTCGATAAAAGAGGATCCAATTAATAATCGGTTTATCTTTGTGATAGATTGGATTGATTAATTGAGTAGATCGGCATCAACCCAATTCTTTGGATTAATAGTGTTGTTGGCTTAATCTTAAACGATTACTTCGGTAATTGAACATAAGATAGATCTAAGGACCTGATGAAGAAGTTTATGTTAAGATAAACGGAAGAGCCTTTGTCCAACTCATATCACTCGGTTGAATAGAGTTGATACCAAACAGATTTGTTGTTCCTTTACTGTTTGGAATACGAGCCAAAGTAATTGTTCCAAGTACGTGAGTAAGGTCAGAGGTGTGGGAATACAGACGGAACTAGGTGAACTATAGGTTTAGTTGCTTGGTCTTAACTATACGAAGTTAGGTGTAATTTTGTGTAGCGGCTTAATCCTGAGAGTATTCAATTCTGGACAAGGTCCTGGGGTTTTTCTGCATTTGCGGTTTCCTCGTTAACAAAATCTTGCTGTGTCATTTACTTTATATTTCCGCATTGTAATTGTTTTATTATAATTAAAGTAAATTACACAAACGTTAATTCCTATTTACTTGATAATTGAATCCTATTGTGTTTGGTTAAGTCCGAACCTTTTTATCAAGTAACATACTTCGTTGTTGTATTGTCTCAATCTCGTATCCATGGACAATCACACGAAGTGTGAACCGATTAGTTGTATTGTCTCGACTCAGTCCATAGACAATCACTTTCGGAGAAAGGACTTATAGGTAGGAATTGTTTTAGCTTGAGGTATATTTGTGTACCCTCGCTTTTTCAGATAAGTTCAAGTCTCCACATACCTTTTAGTCGATGAAGTTCCACCAGTTCCTTGAGTAGTTCTTCGTCTTTGCATGATGAACGTCGTGGAGTCTAGAGCTCAACTAAACTTTCTATCCTAGTCCGAGACTTAGCTATAAGTAGACTAGAAATCAAGACTTATAGTTTTGGCAACTAAACTTGACAAACAAGATTGAGATAGAAACGCTTGCGAGTTCGACCGATCAATGCTCTAACAATCTCTCCCTTTATCAATTTTAGTGACAAAACTATCAATACATATGGAATACAAAATAAATAAACTTTGCAGCTTCTCTTCCATATGCATGATCTCCTTGGTTCTTCAACATTACTCGAAATGTTCGTCACTTCCAAGTACTCCAATGATTCCAAAGATATTCCAATCAGCATCATCGTTGTTGAAGATCCGTACCCATAACAATGAGAAAACAAAAGCTCTCAATCATTGTTACACAGTGTCATAGTATTATTACACAACATCAAAGTTCAATTGTATCACAACTTTGACAACAATACTATGGTGATATGTATCACTCCCCCTTAGTCAATACTTCATCTCACATGAAAACCACTCCCCTTACATAATGATCCTAAAACCATATGTATTTGTAGTGTGAACTACACATTAATTCTCCCCCTTTTTGTCAATAAAATTGGCAAAGGTACGAAAACTAGTGGGATCCTAATGAAATTTCCATAGAGACACTTCATGACCAAAAGAAAGCACATATCAACTTTTTTAGATGCAATCATATAGCCGAAACTAAATGCATTCATCAAGGAGTTTATAAAGATACAAGATAACCCCTATAATATTCCACAACCGCACTCTCCACAAAGATTTGGCAATTAAGCACAAGTTCAATTAAGAACTCTCCCCAATAAAATGTCAATCTCGAAAGAATAACAAGAGGGACCTTACTTTCACAAGAAAAGAAAGATTTCTTTGGACTGTAGTTGCAGGAAATCCTACACTACACCCCTCACAATAATCCACACAACTAAGACATTTTAAGATGAATAACAATGATTTTATTGATTAATTCCTTGAATGTTTACAAGGTAAGATAGAAAAGAGATAAAGAAATTACAATCAACACGCACTTTGTCTCTCCTAATGACTTGTCTAACACTCCGAAAAAGATCTCCCCCTCAACAGGCTTATTCAACTCTTTATATAGGGTAGTACACAATGGATGACATCTAGGCTGTCTTTTATTTTCGGGAATGACTTGCGAAATATCGCAAGTGTACAAGTATTCATTATCGCAACTCTCCTAAATTTCGCTAGATCTTCACACCTTTCTCGTGTTTTGGCTGTCGTCATTCATTGCGTCATTTATATTATTCTTCTGCGGCGCCTTCGCGATGCTGTCGTTTACTAATCTCGCGAAATACTGATGTTGCGATATTCAGATCCTACATCTTGCCTCTTCTCATGTCTTCTCTGCGAAGAAGAGAATGTCATGAGAACTAGTATTTTGAAATGCCGCAACTGCTCATCTTTATCTGTTACAATCCCGTACTTTTACACAGAATTTATTACACATGTTTCTTCTTCCACTCTTTTCTTGACACGTCTCTTTCAACCGTTTTTTCTTGACCATTCACGTCCCCTCTCGCATTAAATGCATTTGTCTTCTCGAGAATTCTTCTCTCTATATATAGTTTTCTCACCCTCCTCTTCTTCTTTTTTACTTTCTCTCTGCAACTTTTCTTCAACTTTCTTCTTCCGCAATTTGCGCTTCTTCTACTGTAAATCTTCCTTTTCTTCTTTCTCTTGATCTTCAATTCTCTAATCATTCCCATACTCTAAAAATGGCTCCACCTGGTCGTAAATATGAAACCCTTTTAAATGAAACTCAAAAGAAACTACAAGAGAAGGGTTTCACTTTGTCTACTATTCCCAATCAAGAATCTTCATCTATTCTTTCTGCAAAGTTGTTTACTGATCATCAGTGTGATGATCAGAAAATCATAATCTCGCTAGGTCAAATCCTCGCAGGTCTTCCCATTCCTCTCTACAATCCCGAACTTCCCTTATTCTATGAAATTCTTGCTCATGAGAAATTCTCGCGAGCTATTTATCAATTGAGTGGTGATTGCATCCATCTAATGCTTGAATTCGCCAATCGTGGTGCTGGTAAGGGGTCTCTATATCCTGATAATGTCAGAGATCCTAATTTTGCAAACTTAGAGATAGTCATTTGAAAAGTACACGGTAGAAAACTTTTTGAAAATTATGAAGTGATAAATATGAAGAATGATAAATCTTCTTTGGTGCTCGATTGAAAAGAAAAGAAAACATTTCCAATGATAAGATACTCATGTTAGATATTGATTGGCACTCTGGCAAGAACAATGTTCCTCGCTACTCTAAAGATTAGAGGTGGTCTGTCTTTCCACTATTTTTGAACGGACCTTACATTTCAGGTTCCCATGTACTCCCTGCGAATCTCGCAAATTATTATCCTTGGGTATTTAATTGGCCCGAGAAAGCAAAAGAGGTACATTTTCTAATTTCCGTTCGCTTCGCAATGTTTCCTTCTTTTTACATCTACTGAGTTTGCGAAATTTTCAGATCATTAAATTGAGAAAGAGTTATGAAAGAAATCCAAAGCCAAGTACTTTGGCGATACTTCGCTCAATCACGGATGAAGTAAGAAATACTTTCTCTTGTTATTCACAATATTGTTGCCTCTGTTTCTTATCTTCATTCGTGTATGTAGGTTGGTGTTGAAGTTGTCGGCGAGGAGGAAACCTCAAAAGCTGCGAGAAATAAAAGAAAGGGTAAAGGCCCTCTTTACAAGAAAAAAATCTGCTGCTCCGCCTTCTAAAAAGCAAAAGACCCATCCTTCTTCTCATTCAAATCCTCAATCTAGTGAAAGTTCTGATGAAGAAGACGATGATGCAAATACTTCTACCGCGAAGGAGGATCACCCAACTGAATCTCCTATGACGTTATTGTCTAATATCTTTTCAGACTCCATGCAAGGACTTGGAGATGATCACCTTTCTGGTATATGCGAAGCTCTCGCAAGTATATGTGATGCTTCTTTACTGGAGGGTAATGAGTCTCTTCAAGGGATCTCCAGATCATTGACTCCCAATTTCTTGAATGCACTCAGTGCCTTGGTATGTCTATGTTTCTCTATTCCTTATAATTTTTAATTTTAGACCATATATTAATAGCTTCTTCATCTTTCTTTATAGTCTGGAAGAGCTTCCTTTGTTGTTGCCTCTTGAAATCTTGAGAAGAGGCGCAACAACCTTGAAAAGAAAAACCTTCTCGACTTAAGGAGAAGAATAAAGAACTAGAAGTTGAATCTCTTTACAAGAAGAATGAAAATGAGATTGTTGCTCTTTACATTGTTGCGGAAAAAATTCAACAATTGGAATCTGAATCTTCTACTCAAAAGAATAAAATTTCTACCCTTCAAAGTGCTAATCAACAACTTTATGGTACAAAACTCTTCTATTTTCCTCGTTTTTATTTTGTCATTTATTTTTCTTTGCCTGACTTATCATTTTCGCAGACATTTATAATCTTTCTGAAGAGGCCATCCTTCTCCATTCATTTCCTGAGCCTATGGATAATGATGCTCTTATTGCTCATCTCAACGAATCTTTAAGTAGTTCGTCGGACAAAATTAACTCTCTTTCAATAAATGAACTTCGAACCAAATTCCATCTTTTAGAAATTGAGCATAGATCTAGTTTAGGTTTAGCCAACCGATTTAAACGTTTATATCTTAGCTCCCACGAGAATAATAATATTCTAAGGAAGAAAATTAGTAGCCTTATAGATGACAAGGATCGCATTGCTAATCAAGGTGCACAAGCATTAGCGAAGTTCCAAAAAACCCTTCTTGAAGTCCAAATTGAACGAGATGAATCTCTTCGCCAAAACACCATACTTAATGAGCGAGAAAATCAAATTCGTTCGCTTCTTGTCATAAATAATGATGATGAATTCGCTTGGGCTGCGAAAGTTCTAGATAATGCCAGAAATAACTTAGGTGTTAACGTCAGTCTTCATGCTGATCATACTACCTTGGTTAAAGATATGATTTCTGACAGAGAAGGTTGTTAACTGTTATTCTTTATTTTACCACTTCTTTTTTGTGAAATTGTTATTAGGTTACTGACTCATTATCATACGCTCGCAGAAGCTGAGAAGAGATATCAAACAAGGATTGAAGAACTTGAATCTGAAAAAGAACAACTTGCAAAGAACCTCTCTCTTCGCAAAGATAAGTATTCCATGTTGAAGAAGCAATTACAAGCTACTGTAGCGAATTTCAATAATAATGATGTTCGTTTTCGCAATCAAACTATTAAGACAGTTTGCGATGACCATAGTATTCCTCATTCTTCATATCCTTTTCTTCTTGATGAAATTCCTGAAGATATACCTTCCTTTGATGTTTCTGACAGTGAAGCTAGCGAAGACGAAGAATCTGATAAAGAATCTGATGACAAAGAAGAATGAACTGAGAGATAGCTCCATTTTCCTTTTTCTCTTCTTGTGATATATGTACATTTATCCTTTTAACCTTCCATCTTTGTAATTTCTCACTGTAAATCTATCATACGGAAATAAATAACAAATTTCTACTGTAATCATTCCCATACTTGCCTCTGTTATTTATTTTCATATGAGAGATTATATCGATAATCTTTAAGTAATAATACTTCTTATTTTCGCAATTGCTGTTGCTAACCCTTCACAAATAAATGAAGAAATATAACCGTATTCGCAAGCTTATTTGCTTATTCGATTTCTTGTGTTATCTTATCTTCATTTATGTTGAAATTCATCATTGCGACAAGATCGCAGGACGTCTTTATATTTTCATGTAATGACCCATTGATCTTTCCTTAACATTGTTTTTGTGTGGTCTTATTTTGCCTTCCTAGTTAAAGGTCTTATTTTGCCACCCCTCATTTTGCGTCAATATGACAGGTCTAAATATTCTTACGAACATAAAGTCCCATGACATTGTCGTCTTGCGACAAAATCGCGGACGCGTCGTTACACTTTCATGTAACGACCCATTGATCTTGTCTTATCATTTCTTTAGTATTATTGCCTATGCAGGATATTTTTGTTGCGACAATATGACAGGCCTAAAAATTCTTGCGAACTTGAAGCCCCATGACATTGCCGTCTTGCGACGAAATCGCAGGACGTCTTTACACTTTCATGTAAAGACCCATTGATCTCGTCTTACCCTCGCGTTAGTATTATTGCCTCTTCAGGATCATCGCACAAATATGACAAGCCTAAATTTCCTTGCGAAAATAGAGCCTCATGATATTTGCGTCTTAAGACACTTATCAGCTCCCTAATGGAGGGTGCCGCCCTTATCATCTCCCCCGGTTGCCCCTTCAAGGAGGCGTACATCGGCCATACAAGACTAGCTCCTCCCATCCGGTCTTAACAACAACCAGTTGTTTTCGCAGCCTCTTATCCCTTATACCTATAGGGTTTATGGTTACGAGACTGCACCCTAAGTGGAGTTTTCTTCGGGCCGAGTGCAGCATGTGCCAAGACTTGCCAAGAATGGCCGAGACACTTCAAATGCCCCAGGCACTCTTGGCTCAACCGTGTACCTCGGCGCCTTAGTCATACACTGACTCCTTGGAAGAGACCCTCGGTCGTCCAACCAGGGTATAACCTTATATATATAGTTGGAAATCCAAGGTATCTCCCCCGGATGGGCTTTATTGACCCCAAATTTTCATGACTCGGGTTCCAGGGGCGGTGTAACCTTTTCCCTGAGCCATGTCAAGAGATACCCCCTTATATGACGCACTTTAGGTCTTACATTTGCCTCTTACGAAATATCATTCGCGAACTAGGGTGTACGCCATAAAGGTTTGTCCCATTCACTCATTCTTTTATTTCTATCAATTCTTGCGATCATTCATTGATTTTTGATTATTTCTTCTCATTATCTTTGCGAAATTATCGCATAGTCTTGCTTCATTTGTTGTGATCTTGCTGTAATTATTTGACCAAATTTTCATTATATTCATGAATCGCGAGACTTTCGCGTACTCCTTCTTCGATCATCACATTCTTTGTATTTTTGACATTTTTTTGTCATAATTTTTTTTTTTTTTTTTTTTTTTACACAACTCTAAAATCAATTATTTATTTCTTGCACTTCTTACTCCTGTTGCTCTCTGTTTCTTCATTCAAATTCCCTGATATTTCCTTCCCTTTTGCGAGAGCATCGCAATTTCCAATTGTTTTCAAGCATCGTTCTCGCAATATATCTTCATCTCTCACTTCTATTGTGTCCACCATTAGTCTTTCTCTTCTTTGTTCGTCTTTGATATTCCGCTTCCAATTCTTCTTTTGAGCAGCCCTTTCCTCGCAAGATTCCACTTCAACTTCATAGCATTTTTGTCCTTCAGCCCAATCTCCTTTTATAACTCCAACACCACTGGGATGTGGAAATTTGATGCACTGGTGGTAAGTTGATGCTACACCCAAGATCTCATGCAACCAAGGTCTCCCAATTAATGCATTATAGGGGGATTCCACATCGACTATGCAAAACAAGATTTCAGTTGATAATCCATTCAATGGTATTCGCATGTGAGCTTCTCCTTTAGGTTTATTAGCAGTACCATTAAAACCATAAATCTTATAGGTTGAAGGTATCAAATCTTCATCTTTGCCCCCCCCATAGTCTTGTAGGTGTGGTAAAAAAGGATGTTTACAGAGCTTCCAGTATCAATTAAGATTCTATTTATTGCCCATGAATTTTCTGTACCATCACTTTCATCGTCAACAGGTTTTGGATTAATTTCTAATCTTACCACTAATGGACTGTCATGCAACTCGCTACCTTCAGGTACTTCTTCTGCGGTAAAAGAAATAATCTGCTCTTTCCATTCTTTCAGTGGCGATGACTTCGCGATATTCATTACTTCTCTATTGTCAACATCTCTTGCGAAAACTCTACTGAAATACTATCATGAAAATCTTCAATTGTCCTGTACGAATGTACGATAGAGTTGCAGAACAAGTTTTTGGCCTTTGCTCCAACTTCTACTACAAATGTTTCTTTCCCTTTTGTCGTATTTACTCTGTGATTTTTTGGAGGTGTTGGTAATGGTTGAGTCTTCTCTTCGCATTTTAAGAATTGGTTTAGCTTCCCTTGATCTATCATTCTGAGGATGATTCTTTTTATATTCCTACAATCATTCGTTAAGTGTCCATGAAAATGGTGATAGGAACAGAATTCATGACTTCTGTCACCTGGAGGTGGTTCATTCCCCATGTTCCACGGTGCAGGTATGTTTTCCATCAGGATTATAGCTTCCCATATCTTCTCCACGCTAGCGTTTAGTGGTGGCATCTTGATTTCTTCCCATACGACTCTATGACCTCGCTGTCCTCTATGATAATTCTGCCTCTGGCCTCCATAAGTCTCTTGTGGATTATGCCTTTGACCTCCATAGGTTTCTTGCGGTTGATCAAGCCTTTGAATTTTATTATTTCCGCCCCGGTTGAAGAATTTTTTTTCTTTTTCAAATTCTTCCTGGTCGCGACTTCCCATAGCTACCAACTTTTGCTGAACATCATCTGGTATCCTCACTCCTTGTTGACCATGCGAGGTACTCGCCACAGTGTTTATCAATTTGGGTAACAAACTTGCATTCGCAGCTCCTGAACTTGTATTTGCGACAGGGTATGATTCCATCTCATTTTGTTTTTCTTCTAGAGCAATATACTCCTCCTGAAGCTCTCGCAACTCAGTCATTGTGATGGTATTCTTGACTCTAAAAATTTGAATATATAACATATTTGTCGCAAACATAGCATTAATTAATGATAAGATGAGATATCTCTCCTCTACACGGCCAGCCATTTCACTACACATTGTCTTCCACCTCACAGTTAGATGCTTCAAACTTTCTCCAACCCTTTGCTTTAATCCAAATACATCTTCAATACCTGGTCGCGAGGAGTTATTACCTATATATGCCCCTAAGAATATAGCCTGCAAGTGATTGAAAGATGTTATTGTATTCTTCGTTAGCCCTTCAAACCATTTCAAAGCTTCTCATGTGTAGGATCAGAATATCGCAACTACAATACTTCGCGAGATTATAAATGACGACATTGCGAGGGAGTCGCAGGGAAGTAAGATAAATTACGCAATGAATGACGACAGCCAGAACACGAAGAAGATATGAAAATATGGCGAAGTTTAAGAGTGTCGCGAGATTGTATACTTGTACGCTTGCGATGTTTCGCAAGCCATTCCCGAAAATAAAGGACAGCTTAGCTGTCATCCATTGTATACTACCCTATATAAAGGGTTGAGTAAGCCTATTGAAGGGAGAGTTCTTTTTAAATTGTTAAGCAAGTCTTTAGGAGAGAGAAAGTTTTAGAGTGATTGTAATTCTATTATTCATTTCTATTTCATATTGTAAAGATTCAAGTATTCAATCAATAGAAATCATAATCATTCATCTTAAAATGACTTAATTGTGTATATTCTAGTGAGGGGTGTAGTGTAGGATTTCCTGCAACTACATAATGGCACTAGAAACAGGGAGTGATTGAAGATAAGAGATTGGATATTGTCACTAAAACGGTAAAAATCAAGAGTATGATGGATAAATTGAAGAAAATAAGAATCAGGGAGGGTAATGAAGAATTGGAATGTAATATGATTTCAAAATCAATGGTTAATAAATTTCATGAAAGTATCAAAGGGAGAATACATAAAAGAGATTTTGAAGGAAAGAAAATTATAACAGCAGAGAAGGTGTTACCCTTGAAAGAATGGGAAAACAGAGAATTATATTCACAGCAACGGAGATGTCAGGAGAGAATTTAAATCACACATCTCCACTAGTGATTACAATAAGTGCCAGCAAAGAAGAAGGAAAATTAACAAAAACAATGGAAGAATGGGCAATAAGTAGAACTTTAGTGGATACGGGGAGTTCAGTGAATATAATGTTTTATCATGCATATA
This sequence comes from Papaver armeniacum, assembly GCA_023531295.1. Lineage (NCBI taxonomy): Eukaryota > Viridiplantae > Streptophyta > Magnoliopsida > Ranunculales > Papaveraceae > Papaver > Papaver armeniacum. The sequence continues at coordinate 77,973 of JAJJWW010018587.1, read as the reverse complement.
AAAAATTGGGGTACAAAGATGAAGAAATGACTTCCGCAACATGTCATGTCTATGGTTTCGGCAAATCAGTAACAAAACTTAAAGGGGAAATAAAAATACGAATTTTGTTGGGAGAAATTGAAACAAATGTGACGTTATGTGTAGTAGATATGGAATCACCATATAACATGCTGTTGGGAAGGCCATGGATACACGCAATAAAAGTTGTAGCATCAACATTTCATCAATGTGTCAGATTCCCTATGCCGAGTGGAATTGGTGAAATCAGAGGAGATACCGATGAAGGAAGAATGTATCATCAAATCAAGTAAAACATTATGAAGAATATGGTGAAGAGGCGAAAAGATCGCAAGAAGATGGCAAAAGCAGCAAAAAAGGAAGAAGAGTTTAGAACATACATGGTAAGAGCGGAAGAAGGAAAAGGAATATGTGGTGAAGAAAGTGATCTCGCAAAGGAAATAAGAGGACCGACACCCATGGGAGAACCGAAGGCTAGCTACATCGCGGCAGAACCAACAAAGGAAGTGAATATTGGAACTGAAGAAGAACCCAAGATGTTAAAAATTGGGACTAAAATGGAGGCAGATGAAGAAAGAAAAACCGTTGATTTGTTGCGAGATTATAAAGATATCTTCGCATGGGATATGGATGAAATGCCTGGAATAGATCCATCCGTAGCATGTCATAAATTAGAGATTGATAAAAATGCCAGACCATTCAAACAAAGAATTAGAAAAATCGCAACAACATATCATCCTCAAATAGAAGAAGAGTTGCAGAAGATGCTTGATGCTGGCATTATTAGACAAGCAAAGTACCCCGAATGGATAGCGAATATGGTTGTAGTTCCAAAGAAGAAAAAAGGAATAAGAATATGCATAGATTTCACCGATCTAAACAAAGCTTGTCCAAAAGATAGTTTTCCCTTGCCGGACATTCCGCAGATGGTTGAATCAGCGGCAGGAAATGAAAGGATATCCTCTCTTGATGGATATAAGGGATACAATCAAATTCCTCTCGCTGAAGAAGACCAAGAACATACCGCCTTTTTCGCTCCGAGAGGATTATACTGTTACACAAAAATGCCATTTGGTCTGCGAAATGCCGATGCAACGTATCAAAGGATGGTGGAGAAAGTGTTCGAACAATGGATACATAAAACACTAGAGGTATACGTGGATGACATGTTAATAAAAAGCAAAAAACCAAAAGATCATGTGCGAGATTTGAAGGAAATTTTCGAACAAATGAGACATTTCAACATCAAAGTAAATCCAGAAAAATGTACTTTTGGAGTGGCATCTGGAAAAATTTTAGGATACATTGTATCAAAAGAAGGAATACAAGTTGATCCGGAGAAGGTACAAGCAATTCGAGACATGCCAACGCCGGCAACAGTGAAAGATGTGCAAAAGTTAAACGGATTATTAGCTTCGCTAGGAAGATTCATCTCGAGATCATCTGATAAGTGCAAACATTTTTTCAACATACTTAAAAAGGGAACGAAATTTAGGTGGACGGATGAGTGTGAAAAGGCATTGCAAGGAATAAAAGAACATCTAATGGATATATCAATATTACAAAAAGCAGAAGAAGGGGAGGAATTACTAATTTACCTTGCGACAACCTCGCATGCACTAAGTGCGGTATTATTGCGAATGGACGCAGGGGTGGAAAAACCAATCTATTACATCAGCAAAACATTCAATGCTGCAGAGAAAAATTATTCAAAAATTGAAAAACTAATTTTGGCATTAGTTTACGCAACGTTTAAACTTCGCATCTATTTTGAAGCGCATACTACGGTAAAGGTAATGACAAAAGTACCAATTGAGTCAGTGATGAAAAATTCATAAAGATCAGGAAGGGTTGAAAGGTGGAATGCTCAAGTAAGTCATTGTAAACTCAAATATGAAGTGTTATCCTCACCAAAATCGCAAGTTGTAGCAGATTTTTTAGCAGAATTTCCATTAGAAGAAGATGAGGCAGTAGAAGAAATGATGGATATAGAAGAAGAACATGGAAATCCAAGGGATTTATTAACATAGCCAAATAGATGGGAAATATTGGTAGATGGATCATCAAATGGAGAAGGTAACGGAATTGGGATCATTATAATTTCGCCAGAAGGCAATAAAATGGCTTTCTCTTTCAGATTGGAGTTTGCATCTACTAACAATGAAACATAGTATGAAGCTATAATACATGCTTTGCGATTTGCAATAGAAATGAAGTTGGAGAATGTAAGAATTACCAGTGATTCTCAGTTAGCTATTCGCCAGATAAAAGAAGAGTATACTACAAATGAAGCATCCTTGAAAAAGTACAAAAATCTTGTTGACGAATTGTCAGCGAAGATACCAAAAATAAAGTGGAGACACATATCAAGAAAAGACAATAGACTCGCAGATGCTTTTGCTTTTATATCAAGTATGATGACAGATCCATCTGCGAGATGCATAAAAATACAGACACTTCAATCACCATCAATCAACAAAGAGGAAGAAGAAGAAGAAGCAGAAATAATGCTCATAGAAGATGAAACACAAAGATCCCATTGCGAGGATTGGAGAACAGAACTTCATGCTTATCTAATGAAAGGAGAAACGCCAAGAAATAGATTAGAAATGCATAAATTAAAAAGCCGTGCAACAAATTATGAATTAAGAGACGGGGTATTATACCGAAGATCCTTTAATGGACCCTCACTCAGGTGTTTAACACGAAAGGAAGGAGAAGCAGTATTAAAAATGCTGGCAATCATAGTGGCGGAAGATCTTTAGCACATAAGGCGAAAATGCAAGGCTATTATTGGCCATATATGCATGAAGATGCGAAGCAAATATCAAGACGTTGCGAAGATTGTCAAAGGCATGGAAAGAAAATACATGCACCAGGTGCACCGTTAACTTCTTCAACAAGTGTATGGCCTTTTGGAAAGTGGGGATTAGACATTGTAGGACCATTTTTACCAGGTACAGGGCAAAGGAGATATTTGATTGTCGCAACAGATTATTTCACAAAGTGGGCGAAAAAAAGCGGTACAACATATTCACGACAAAGATATTTTTACTTTCATATTCGAAAACATAATATGCAGATTTGGAATTCCAGCACAGTTGGTATCTGATAATGGGAAACAGTTTGAGGGACAAAATATAGAATTATTGCTTAATGCATTTCAAATAAAATGTGGGAAATCAACTCCTTTATACCCACAGGCCAATGGACAGGCAGAAGCAACAAATAAAACAATCGCTGATATATTGAAGAAAAAACTAGAAGGGCATAATAAGGCATGGTGTGAGCAAGTGCATAATGCAGTATGGGCTTATAATACAACAAGGCGAGAAGCTATGGGGATGTCACCATTTTGTCTAACCTATGGTGTTGAAGCTGTACTTCCGACAGAAGTTATTATTCCAACAACAAAGAGAGAAGCTTGGGAGAAAAATCTTAGTGCGGGTAACATTTTAGTTAAATTAGATGAGTTAGAAGAAAAAAGAGAAAGAGCACTACAAAGATATGGAGAATTATCAGCGAAGATTGGCCAGAGAATATAACAAACGTGTCAAAACACGCGAGTTTCAACCAGGTGATATGGTGTTGCGAGAAACACCAATATATCAGCGAGAAAGTGGTGGCAAGTTGGCGAAAAAGTGGGATGGACCTTATATCATCAAGGAGATAGTTGGAACAGGGGCATATAGATTAATGGATCCAGAAGGCAAAGATGTGGGCTGGAGATTGGGTAGACCATGGAATAGATTATATCTCAAGAAATATTACCCATAGAAGATGGAAAAGAAAGAATAAATTCTGAAATGTTAAATGAATGAAATGATATGAAATGTTCCCGCGACAGAGATATTGCGAAATCAAGAAAGAATGTGCGAATATCTCGCAAATGAATTAACAAATATTAACCAAAAATGAATGATTGAACGAATTGACAGAAATGAATGAGTGAGTGAATGGGACGAACCTTTATGGCGTACACCCTAGTTCGCGAATGATATTTCGTAAGAGGCAAATGTAAGACCTAAAGTGCGTCATATAAGGGGGTATCTCTTGACATGGCTCGGGGAAAAGGTTACACCGCTCCTGGAACTCCGAGTCATGGAGATTTGGGGCCCATGAAAGCCTATTCGGAGAGATACCTTGGATTTCCAACTATATATGTATAAGGTTATACCTGGTTGGACGCCCGAGGGTCTCTTCCAAGGAGTCGAGTGTATGCTCAAGGCGCCGAGGTACACGGTTGAGCCAAGAGTGCACTGGGGAATTTGAAGTGTCTCGGCCATTCTTGGCAAGTCTTGGCATATATTGCACTCGGCCCGAAGAAAACTCCACTTAGGGTGCAGCCTCGTAACCATAAACCCTATAGGTATAAGGGATAAGAGGCTGCGAAAACAATCTTGGTTGTTGTTAAGACCGGATGGGAGGAGCTAGTCTTGTATGGCGATGTACGCCTCCTTGAAGGGGCTCCTTGAAGGGGGCACCCTCCATTAGGGAGATAAGTGTCACAAGACGGCAATGTCATGGGGCTTTATATTCGCAAGAACATTTAGGCATGTCATATTGTCGCAAATGAAATATCCAGCAGAGGCAAAAATACTAAAGAAATGATAAGACAAGATCAATGGGTCATTACATGAAAGTGTAAGGACGTCCTGCGATCTTGTCGCAAGACATCAATGTCATGGGATTTTATGTTCGCAAGAATATTTAGACCTGTCATATTGATGCAAAATGAGGGGTGGCAAAATAAGACCTTTAACTAGGAAGGCAAAATAAGACCACACAAAAACAATGATAAGGCAAGATCAATGGGTCAATACATGAAAATGTAAAGACACCCTGCGATCTTGTCGCAATAGTGAATTTCAGCATAAATGAAGATAATAGAATAGCAATCATTAAATACCAAAAATTATACTTGTTGAAAGAAAGAAGAGTAACGCAGACGAGTACATACATCAAAAAAAGATGATTGAAGTACATAAAGAAACAATAGCACGAGAAGGAAGATTACAAGAGAAAATCATCTCTCAAATAGTAGCTTTTTCACTAGAAGGAGATGCTGGGTTTTCTTCGGCAACTTTATCTATATTTTCGCTAATTAATATATTTCCAGCAGATTCTTCTTCATTTGCGACATCATCGTTGACAGTTTTATTGGGAGAGACAGTTTCTTCATTTTCGAGTTCTTCGCCAGTATTATAATCAAAATCGCTATCAGGAGAATTAGGAACTTCATCATCACTTACTTCCAGAGGTTCAACAGACACAGGATCAAGAGATTTAGATAGTAAAACATTATTCACAAGAACTTCGGCTCTAAGATGAAATTGACGAAGGAGTGCTTTCTGCTGATTTTTACTCTCTATATCTTTACTGATCCACGCATATAGTCGAATTTTCTTTCTGCCCTATCGCGAGAACGTGCAAGAGAAGCAGTGAGTATTCCATTCTCTTTGCGAATTTTTGAGAGTAATCAGATTTCAAAGCGGTAATGGAGGAGTGAAGTTTTTCTCGGACTACGCAAAACAAAAAATAAAAAAGAATTATACAAACAAAAAAATATGAAGGCTTGATAAAGAAAGAATAGATGAGGCAGTCAACTTCTATGACTACCTTCCTTCTGCGAGGTAAGATGTTGGATTAGAGCTGAATAACTATTCTCCAAATGATCCATGGCATTGTCAAAATTATCTCCAATTAAACCTTTCAGACGTGATCGCCAACTTTTTTCGTTGGAAATAAGTAAGGCATTTTCTTTTGTAAGGGAAGAGTTGGACTTTTCTAGTTTGGAACATTGATCCTTGAATTGGTTTGCTTTTACACTTAAGGTTATTCTACCCCGAATCGGTTTATCCTTCTCGCAGAACTTCTTCAAGTTGATTTCTCAACGAGCAAAGAGATTGTTCTTGCTCTTTACATAATTTTTGACAAACATCATATTGTTGCGAGTAAATCGCCACCTTGTTTAATAGAGTTCGCTTCTCTTGAGAAAGAGTTCCATTCTCATCTGATAAAGTTTCCAACTCCAAATTAGCTTTAGTCAAAGAATAAGAGAGGCGAGATAAGTCATTACTTAATGAGTCTTGTTTCTGAGCTAAATCAGCATTTTCTTTTGAAAGATTATCTATATGATCAACATAATAGGTATGAAGATTATCTAATTGGTTATATTGCTCCATCCAAGCATCTCTATCAACTCGAACTTCTTCAGAAAGAGATTCCAACCGATATATCTCCATTTTTCGTTTCGGTTTAAAGCTTGAAGGGAGAACAAGGACTTGAGTTTCTTAAAAAAAAAAAAAAAAAAAAAAAAATGGACAAGATACGAGAGGCAAGAGTATACCTTTTAATTCTTCATTCTTCTTGCGAAGATTATCACGATCCAGCGAAATATTTTGAAGTTTTTGATTCTCAAGATGGAGAGTATTACATTTTGCAGACATAGCTTGGAGATCATTCTTCAAAGTGTTAATTTCTTGTTCCAAGGATGTTTGCGAAACTCTATCAGGACCAAGGTGTTTGCTCAAAATCTCGCAAATATCAGACTTGATAGGATCGATAGAAGTCTTCTTAGCATCGTTCACAATATCTGATAGGACTTTGAAGGCCACATCTATTCCTTCTAAATTTTCCTTAGTAAGAGGGATTTGCTCAGAAAAGGAAGTAACAGTGATAGAAGAAGGAAGATATGAATCATCTTTTGTTAAAGGAATATCACGAGAAGAAGAAATCTCGGGAGGGTTAATGATTGGAGGAATGGTAGAGGCATTAACAATGGAAGAAGAAATAGGCTCATTCGCAATGAGACGGTTATGAGGGAGTTGATCTATGAGAAATTCAGACACAGAAATGTTATCTTTGGGAGAAGTAGTAGGGATTTCTTGCGAAGATGTCGCAGTAGGAGTTGTAAGTTTGAATGTAGTAAAAGTGACAGAAGGCGCAACGGGTTTAGAATGGCGAGGCTTCTTGGGGGACTTATCAGCATTTTTGTCATCCTGCGAATTACAAGCTAAATAAGAAACAGAGGCAACAATATTGTTATTAAAAAATAAGTGTTTCTTAAATACCTTGTTACTCGCAGGCTTTCTTTTGGAAGCAGTGGATTTCGATTGCGAGCCCATGGAGATATTGGGGTTCGCAATGGTGAACTTGGTGCTAGGTTTGTTCTTACTAAAACAAAAATGGCAGAGGAGTCGTTAAAAGAAGAACAATATCATAATAAAACAACTTCAATAAGAGAGATCAATCACAAAATAATCAAATTCAGCAAAATTAACAAACCTTGATTCCATAGAAACAGTAGCAGAAGAATAGTAGCAGGAAAACGATGAAGAAGACGATGAAGAAAAGCACAGAAAAAAAGTTGCAGACGATGAAGAAGACGAAGTAAAATAAAAGAAATGCTTTCACAAGGAATCCTCCTTTAAATAGACGAGAAAAGAGTAACCGGATAACATTAAATGTGCCGGTAAAAAGGGAAATTTTAGATACGTGTAAACAGTCATTCCTGAATTTACGGAATCTTGTCGGCAGAAAATTGATGGAAAATCAACGATTGCGGCATCTCAAAATATTGGTTCTCATGACATTCTCTCCTTCGCAGAGAAGACATGAGAAGAGGCAAGATGTAGGATCAGAATATCGCAACTACAATACTTCGCGAGATTAATAAATGACGACATTGCGAGGGAGTCGCAGGGAAGTAAGATAAATGACGCAATGAATGACGACAGCCAGAACACGAAGAAGATATGAAAATATGGCGAAGTTTAAGAGTGTCGCGAGATTGTATACTTGTACGCTTGCGATGTTTCGCAAGCCATTCCCGAAAAAAAGGACAGCTTAGCTGTTATCCATTATATACTACCCTATATAAAGGGTTGAGTAAGCCTGTTGAAGGGAGAGTTCTTTTTGAATTGTTAAGCAAGTCTTTAGGAGAGAGAAAGTTTTAGAGTGATTGTAATTTTATTATTCATTTCTATTTCATATTGTAAAGATTCAAGTATTCAATCAATAGAAATCATAATCATTCATCTTAAAATGACTTAATTGTGTATATTCTAGTGAGGGGTGTAGTGTAGGATTTCCTGCAACTACATCCTGTCAGACTTGATGCAAAATATTTGCACAATATAGCATCATGATTCTCCCATTGTAGCATACATCTCATATAAGCTTTGATATGCTGTATCGCACAAGTTGTTCCATCGAAAATGTTGTTTAATGTCGGTAAATTGCACTTCGGTGGTATTCCTCTTAATTGTATCTCTTGTGTAAACGGAGTTTTCGCAGCTTCTTCTATTGCTTCATCCAACCGTATCTTTACTCCTCCCCTTTTACTGTTCATCATTCCTCTCATTTCTGCCAATTCTCTCAAAATTTGTTCATTTACATCGAATTTGAATCCATTGGTCTTTTTAGTTCCGCTTCTCTTCGCTGCGTTCATGTCTACTTTGACTTTCTTGTTCATCATTCTCTTCTCGTATTTCTCTGCGATTTTCTCCTTCATTTCTTTCGCGAATTCGCACACCATTATATCTATCATTTTCTCTTCTTTGGTGCCTATCAGCTCTCCTTTGTGCTCTTTCATATTATTCATTAATATTATCATTGTTGCGATTTTGTTCTCGCCTTCTTTCTCGATTATCATGATTATTCTGGCGAATTGCCTCTTCTAACTCATGTTCTTCCATTTCTGCTCTCAATCTTTCTCTCTCGTGAGCTAGACGTGCTTGTTCGGCATAGTGTCTTTCAATTTCATCTTCAATTTCTTTTTGCTTCCTCCGTGCTTCTCTCCCATGCAATATTCTTCTTCCTTCTTCTTGATTTTCTTCATCCATTGGTTGATTCTGCTCCCGACGTTGCCTATTTCCTTGGTTTCCACCATTCTGCTCATTTTGAAGAGTCTCGGGACGTGGGATATAACGATCTTCCATCATTTCTCTTCTCTCGCAATATTCTGTGCCTCGATTTTGCGCTTCTTCTTGGTTTTCTTCATCAGCATTTTCTGTAGGTAAAATTCTCATTCTTTCCTCTCTAACTGATCTTGAGCTTGACCTTGTAGTGCTTCTCGACCTTCTATTTTGTAATCTCATGTTTTCCATCCTCAGCTCATGATTCTGTCTTGTCAAGTTTGCACGTTCCTCTGCCTCTAATCGTCTCTCTTCATGTATTGTTTGCCTCAACGCCTCTAATGCTGCGATCTCTTCATTTCCACGAATTATTTCTCCATTCCCTTCTCGGTCTCTCCCTTCTTGTCCATTGTTTACCAATTGTTGTTCTTCTTCCCCTTCGTCCACAGAGTCTGATCTCCAAGTATGCACGCTTACTCTATCATAATCCACCGTTCTATCCGCTACTGGTTGAATTGGTGATTGAATTTGATTTTCTTCATCATTCCTTAAGTTCCTTCTTGAGGATTCTCCCATTTCATTTCTCTCTTCTCCGGCAAGTCTCCTACTCCTTCTAACAGTTGTGGGTTGCTCGGATGCATTTCTCCTTCTAGCCATTTCTTAATTTTGATAAACTGTTGAAAATTATATGAAATTCCTTCCCTTCTACTCCAAATTATTTCAAATCACGATGTCAATCCTTACTTTCTCCCTGTTTCTAGCGCCAACATGTAGTTGCAGGAAATCCTACACTACACCCCTCACAATAATCCACACAACTAAGACATTTTAAGATGAATAACAATGATTTTATTGATTAATTCCTTGAATGTTTACAAGGTAAGATAGAAAAGAGCTAAAGAAATTACAATCAACACGCACTTTCTCTCTCCTAATGACTTGTCTAACACTCCGAAAATGATCTCCCCCTCAACAGGCTTATTCAACTCTTTATATAGGGTAGTACACAAGGGATGACAAATAGGTGTGTCCTTTATTTTCGGGAATGACTTGCGAAATATCGCAAGTGTACAAGTATTCATTATCGCAACTCTCCTAAATTTCGCTAGATTTTCACACCTTTCTCGTGTTTTGGCTGTCGTAATTCATTGCGTCATTTATATTATTCTTGTGCGGCGCCTTCGCGATGCTGTCGTTTACTAATCTCGCGAAATACTGATGTTGCGATATTCAGATCCTACATGGACATTAACAAATCACATGAAACTTGAATTTGTATCTAAAAACTCAATTAAATTAACCACAAGAGAACCCATGATTAATTTAATCGGAAATGCTCAACATAAGAGAACTTACGGAGCCGCACTGTATATACATAAAACATATGGATCAGGGAAGATAAATACTGCGGAATAAACAAAGATTCATTCTATCTTTCATCACTATTTGCACAATGACATACAATAGACTTAATCTTTGTAAACAAAAGCTCATCCTTTCTTCCATCAATATTTGCATCATGACCTAAAAGGCTTAACTTTTGTTTGTCAAAAGTTCATCCAATCTTTTATCAATACTTGCATATCGACATATGAAAGACTTAACTTTTGACCACGCATGGGACAATCATAGTTCACGGACACAAACACACATATCCCATAACTAATTACATTATATAAAACCATAAAGATTAATACTGAAAAATCATCTTCCGAATAAACTTTAGAATTTAAACAAATAAATCTAAAAACATTGAAGATGAAAATCGTTGGACATAGCTATGTGTAATCACAATAATGGCTATTCCAAACTCTATTTATTCTTCTTAAAAACACAAGAATAAAATTCTCATAAGAAGTTTTGCTAGGCAAAATAAAATAACCTCTAAAACCAAAAACGAAAAAACTAATCATTATCTTCATCATCGGAGACCATAAGAGTGGCTTGAATCTTATCCATGTCATCCTTGATTTCTGGAAACTTAGTGGCAATCACAAGTAATTGTTCTTGCACACACTTTACCTTGGCACTAATCTTATCAACACCTTTAAGAATTTTATGAAAAAAGATTCATGGAAGAAGTATCACATGAGCCATCAAGGTTGTCACATTTTTGTCTCTTGCAAGCATTCTCCTTCATACGTTTGAAGGTACATGGACGAACAACCTTGGGAGTTCCAATGGAGTTTCTAATCGGAGCAATGAAGAAGGTGCGACAAAATTTGCTCAATCAAGCATGGATATCCTAACTTCTTGTTGGGAGAAGTCATTGACAACATTTGATAAATGATAAACCCACAAATGTCGAGACTTTGAGTTCCCATCTCAAGGAAATAGACCAATTCCGCAAACTCACGACTCCAACGAGAATTCTCAATCGTGGAGGGACAAAGATTAGATATACCAAGTTTTCCAAAGGACATCAAAGGAAGACTAAGATTATTGGACCCGTTCCTGAACCGCGACCCACTAGAGGAATGTAGGATTTCTTAGGTGTTTCAGACACCAAGGTTAAGCATCTCGCAAAAGCACACAATCGTGTGAAAAAAAAAAAAGATGCGATGAGAAAGTTATTTTACAATTACCCTGAAAAATGATCATTATCCCAAGTATAAACAAATCAAACTGTTCTTGCCCCATTTCAAGATATATACAAATGGGGAAATGCCAACAAGTTACCAAGTGGCGAGATATGCGAGAGAGATCCTCATGCATCATTTCCGGTTGATATTTGTGGAGAGTACCAGTGATATAATCATAATAATGATGATAATCATGGATAGCAGAGTTTCCTAAATTTCTTTTCATATGATCAGAAAGGAGTTTCTTCCGATGTCTTGCACCTGTGTCAACAATACGGGAACCCGTTTTATTGGACTCACTTGTGTTGACAAAGGTTTTAGTTTGTACATCATGATCATGTACGTAACTTTTATCGGATCGATTCTTATTCTTAATCGAGTTAAGCTTTTCTAAGAATTTAAAAACGTCTTCAAATGCTCTAAATAGATCTTTGTCAATTGATCCATCACGATAGTATTTCTCAAAAAGATTAAGAGTTAATCTAGTGAGATTCCATATCTTTGAGCGTAAATAACGTTTTTTCAATCTTCCTTTCTTTTTAGTTTTCCTTTAGATTGTTTCTCATCATCTAACTTCTCCAAGGTCTTAGATGGAATGAGATTATTATGAGAAACCAGAGGTTCTATCCATAATAATCTCTGAACAATCTTTAAGGAGTTCTGGCGTGCGTTACAGATGCCAAGAGCAAGTTTTCCAAAAAAAAATTCCCATAAGAGTAAACTTTTAAGGATCAGTCAAACACAAACTTATTAGGTTTATAGTGTTTGCCGGCTCTGATACCTATTGAAAAGTGGGGGTACCACAACTTCACCCAATATTTCGCTTAGCAATTTGTATGGACTAACTCCAATATACTATTAAGATAATCAACTAGACAGTCAGACTCAATCTTAATAAAAAGTATATCAAAGAGTTATATCTCAATTTCTCGATTCAATCCTTACTCAAACAAATAGAAATCTGCGAGTCAGATTGAATACAAGAGAACTTAACTTGAACGGTACCAAAGACCAATGTTCAAGGATCAATCAATTTCAATCAAAAACTAAAGGTTGGATTTACCAATTGATCGATTCAACGCACAACCTGTGATATTTCAATTATATAACAAAATATAATGTGGAAAAGAAATAACACAGACACCAGAATTTTTGTCAAAGGGGAAATCGCAAATGCAGAAAAACCCCGAGACCTAGTCCAGATTGAACACACACTATATTAAGCCGATACAGACACTAGCCTTCTATAAACTAACTTCGGTCTGGACTGTATTGAACCCCAATCAATCTCACACTGATCCAAGGTACAATTGCGCTCCTTACGTCTCTGATCCCAGCAGGATACTACGCACTTGATTCACTTAGCTGATCTCACCCACAACTAAGACTTGCTACGACCCAAAGTCGAAGACTTTAATAAACAAATTTGTATCACATAGAAAAGTCTACAGGAATAGATAAATCAAGGTGAACAGGAACCAATTGATATACCGGACTTATATTTTCGAAGAACAACCTAGAAATATCAATCACCCTTACAATAATCTTAATCGACTAGCGAAACAAGATATTGTGGAATCACAAACGATGAGATGAAGATGTTTGTGACTACTTTTCTATCTTGCCTATCGGAGAAATTAATCTCAAGCCAATCTTACGATTGCACTCAATCACGATAGAAACAACAAGATCTGATCACGCAACTATAGAGAAAATTGTTGGGTCTGGCTTCACAATCCCAATGAAGTCTTCAAGTCGTTAACCTACGGGGTCTTAAAGGAGAATCGACTCTAGCTTATATAACTAGTATCACACAGGAGGTGTGGGGATTAGGTTTCCCAGTTGCTAGAGTTCTCCTTTATATAGTCTCTCAATCAGGGTTTGCTATCTAAGTTACCTTGGTAACAAAGCATTCAATATTCACCGGTAGATGAAAACTTGATTAGATTCAAGCTAATATTTTTCAACCGTTAGATCGAACTTATCTTGTTATACACAAATGAAATGCACGTTCATTTAGGTTTGTGTAACCGTACCTAAACGTGTACACCTAGTTGGTTCAACAATATTTAACCAAATGGTTAACTATATGAGCACTTTCATATCAACCTTATTCATCTTCACCATAACTAGTTCAAATGACTCAAAAGAACTAGTTAGAGAGTTTTTCAATTTCTTAGATCTCATAAAAGTATATAAGACATAATCGAAGCAAAAACTATTTTGATTCACTCGAATCGATTCATGAACATTATATCCACGGTTTGCAAATATGCATTCCTTAGTTTATATATGTCTTAGTTCACGAATAAACCGTTTTTAGAAAATAACCCACTCAAGTATGCATACCTGTACGCATACTGAAGTACCCGGTTTGAGTTTGTTTTCAGTTCACAAACTCCAGCAGAAATTCATGGGATGTGAACTTCCGGCAGTACGCGTACGGGTACGCGGACTTAGCTTCCGGACTTCCTGAACTAGTAAAGTACGCATACTTTAGTTCAAGGATTTTGGACTTACACAAGTATCAGTTCACATACAATGTTTACATCATTTAGGGGTGGGACTTGGGTTGGGTCAACCCACCCAGCCCCATGCCCAACCCGAACGTTGGGCGGGCATGTGCAATGTATTTTAAAAGTTTGGGCAAGTTCGGGTACAATTTTAATAAACCCGAGTTAAACTTGGGCAAGCATGGGCACAAATATTTCTAACCCGAGCAACCCACCCAACCCGAGGAACTATAATATAATTATATAAACTATTTTTATAATTGGTAGTATTATCTATTAAAAGCAATTTTAGCCATTATCTTCAAACCTAATAATGAAAATATATCGAAAATGATTTGTGACTCCCAGTTTTTGTACTCCCATTGCTCCCAATATTAGGTGGCAACGATGTGGAGTTTTTCCATTCTTTATAATAATGTTTTACTCTCTGTAAGTTTAAACGAGTTTAAATCCACATATATTTTGTACTTATCTCCTAAGTAAAAATCGACAAGAAGTAGAAGAAGAACCTATTATCCTATGAGATGTTAGTGAAAACGGAGATAGAACTTGAAGTTCTTAGTCTCTAAATTTTTTAGATATTAACGTGCATATGAATGTCACTTGATTCCTTCTCAGCCATTTACATCTCTTGTTAATCAACTGTACATGGAATGATGTGATAAAATTTCAAGCATACCTATTAATGTTATTTGATGAATCAATGGTGCAACATGGTATTATAATTGCAAATCTAACCTAATATAATTTTGGTTAACTACTGATCACTTTACTACGTTTCAGAATCGGACAATTTAACATTCGGAAAGTTATAACATTGATTTTTACTTACCATATGATTTCAACTAAACGAAGACGAACACAAAATCTTCTCTACAACATATTTGATGCTATAGTCTGCAAAGATTCAAATCCTAAATATTTGATCCAAATCAATCAAAGATGGAGTACAGTTACGTCTTGACCCAAGAAGTCCAAAATACAGATCGTGCATAATTTCATTAGGTTTTCCCCTGGATTGTTATTACAAATAATTCATCTTGACATCTTGTTAGTCAATTTGATTTCTAACAAAGACACAAAATTGGGTGGACTAGCGCACAAAAACTAAAAAAATAAATCAAGAAGTTCTTATGATGCGATTATGATTGACTATAGAACGATGAGTTTTAGCTTCCGGTACGAGGATGAAGAGCGATGAGAGGAAAAAAAAAAGAGTTGGCTTCCCAGGTGGATGCCACCTAAGATTGGGAGCAACGGGAGTACAAAAACTGGGAGTCACAAATCATTTTCGAAAATATAAATCATATCTATCTCATTATTAATTCAATATGAAAAAAATTTATATTATTGTTAATAATCATAAGTTATTTGGAAATTTAAGCTAAATAAAATAATCAAATCTTATAATTACTAAAATTTGTTATTATCACATTAATAAAAAATAAATTTAAGACTTAAATTAAGGTCATTAGGGTTTATATGTGTGTGTATATATATATATATGAGTCACTAACTAACCCCATTCTATGTCCACAATTTTTATGTTGTAAAGTATTAGCATGGGTCAACCCGAGGAACCAGGGGAACCCGAGGAATATAACTTGGGCGGGTCTTGGGCAGCACCTCCACGGGTTCCACGGGTTCCATGGGCAATCTGGGCAAAAAAATTCTACCTCGGGTCTGCCTCGGCCAAGCCTTCCAACCCGACCAACCAACCCAAGTCCCACCCCTACATCCATTCAAGGTTATATATTCTAAACTCTCATTTCAATCATTGAAACATTCTTAGAGGATGTTAAATAGAGGTTATTCACACACTATTTTTCATCAAAGAAATTTTCAAAATATTGAAATAATCAACATGACTTTCGTCACTTGTAAAGATGAACTTGTCCAAAGCGAAAGCTTACCAACACATATTTCGAGAAATAGATAAGCGAGCTAAACTTGGCTCGTAATAGCAAATGTGTATAATCGAAATCTATATAGAAATACGACTTTTGTCTCAAGATAAGAGATAGAGTAGATAGACTTTTGAGTGATAGATAAGTTCAAGTCTCCACATACCTTTTAGTCGATGAAGTTCCACCAGTTCCTTGAGTAGTTATTCGTCTTTGCATGATGAACACCGTGGAGTCTAGAGGTCAACTACACTTTCTATCCTAGTCCGAGACTTATAGTTTTGGCAACTAAACTTGACAAACAAGCTTGAGATAACAACGCTTGCGAGTTCGACCGAGTAGTGCTCTAACGGTAATATTCATCATTCCTACTTTACTACTCCTTTCCCCTATATCAATGCATTTGATGGAGAAATTCCGTCATTGGCTGAACTAGCACGGAGGCAGGAAATTTTGGAGAGAAACATAAATCGATTGAAGGGAGCAATCGATAATTTGTTCAACTGCATGGTGGATCTGACGAGAATCTTAGGAGCTCAGGTCATGGAACGCTCGTATCTTGATACCACTGACACCGGTCCTCAGGCCAACAATTTCACTACTTATGAGAAGCCGGTCGATCAGGAAGTTACACATTTGATCGAGTATTCATGTGAACTCCTGCACTTCTCCAGAGATCAACGCACGAGAACGTTTGTTGCGCTCAACCAAATATCATCTGACGTACAACTAGATCCGTCGTCTCTAGTAGTTGAAGAAATATCCATGGTATCTGAACATTCTATCAACAATATCACCTTTGGTGAACAAGACCGAATGGCATAGGAATGACATAATCGAGCCTTATACGTGGCTGCCTTTGTCAAGGACTCTGAATTCAAGAGAACTCTTGTCGATACAGGCACTTCCACAAATATTATTCCTATGAAGACTCTCAAAATGGCCAAGGTCCCATAGAGTAAGATTGTTCATTATCCCATGTTGATGACAGGTTTTGAAGGAAGCCAGAGCCATATATGAACCTCAAAGTAGGACCTATTCAATCAAAAGTCAAATTTCACATGATTGAGCAAGAACCCGATTATCATATGATACTCGGACGACTGTGGATCCATGACAACAAGGTGGTTCCCTTGACATACCATCAATGCATGAAGGCCGTGCTCAACAACAAGATCGTTCGTATTGCGGCTTCATCATCTCCTTATGCTCCAGTCTATGATGCTGAGTTCCTTGAATCTCAAAAAAGCATCCCTGAACCTCCAAATAAGGTCTACAACACTCCGCTCCCAAGATGGAAGTCCATCGAGAAAGCTACTGACAAACCATCATCTTCAATAGCTGGTGATAAACCCTCTAGGCCTCTGCTACACCGCTCAAGCGCCACAAAGATCGAGATCTGAACTCATACTAAGAAAGGATCCAATTTTATAGCCGATCATGACGGAGGGAAGGACTATTTACCTCGATGCAAAGATTAGCAATTAACAAGGGAGGTCCATGAAAAGTCTCCCCTCCTTGAGCAATCACCTGATGAATAAATTAAAGATGCTCCACGGCAATTGCAAAATGGCACTAACTCCACCACTGATGATCTCGAAATAATCAACATTGGAACGGAGGATGATCCAAGACCCATCTTGATTAGCTCCGCGCTGTCACCATGGGAACGAACAGAATTGATAAATCTTCTGAAAGAGTATCAAGATATCTTTGCTTGGACGTATGAGGAAACACCCGCTCTAGACGATAAATTAGTCACCCATCATATACACATCACTCCCGGCTCCAAAGATGTCAAGTACAGCCTAGACAGTTCATACACGAAGTCGAGGAGCAAATCAAAGTCTAGGTTCAGAAACTACTGACAGTAGGATTCATCAAACCCATTAAACATCCAACGTGGCTTGCGAATGTTGTTTCAGTCAAGAAGAAGAATGGTCAAATCAGATGCTGTGTGGATTTCGGGAATCAATAAATGTTGCCCGAAGGACGATTTTCCTTTACCCAATATTGATATGCTTGTTGATGCCACCAGCGTCCATGGCATGTTCTCATTCATGGATGGTTACAACAGATACAACCAAATAAAGATTGTTAGAGCATAGCTCGGTTGAACCCACCAAGCGTTGGTATGTCAAGTATGGTTGTCATATTTTAGTGCATCAAAACTCATTTTAAGAGTTGCTTGATTATATACAAGAGTCAACTTCGTATAGGTTAGCTTGAAAGTATTAGGATATGAGACATTACAAGTATTGCAAAGACTTGAAGAAGTAAGAAGCTACAACGACAACATCATCCTTCCACTTGAGGTTAGTGATATTTGACTTGAACTGTTTCATTCCCTAACGTATCTTTCAAGTCGTGCATATTGAAAACGAAAATGCGAAGCATGAACACTCTACATAGACATAGTATTAGGAATACAATATGAAGTTTATTGCTTAACCATTAAACTTTGTAGATAAGACATCGACATAATCGTTTAAATGCTATTGTGATTATGTATGGGTATGAGGTGAGGATTTCATCCTAGGAAACAATGTTTTACATGTGTTTTAAGGAAGTAAGTTCATAAACTTGTTTATGAATCGAAAAGGAAATCGCCAGGCTTTATTGGGATTGTTATTCATTGCATATCTTGTGAACATCCAATATGTGTGATTTAGTATAAACACTTACGACTTGTTTGTGTTCTTGGTAAAACTATTCACAAAGGACTGAATTATGTATTGGGATTGTTATTCATTGCATATCTCCTAACCAACAGAGTAAAGGACTATGGTACTGATTTCTGGTCTACCCAGTACATGTCAAAATCGTTTAGAAAGGAGCATAAGAGAAATGTTTTTAAACGAGCATGGTTTGACTCTCAACTTTTTAAAGGTACAAACTATGAACCACTTCTTGATTATGATGACTTATCATATCTCAAGATATGGAAAAGGAAGAACAGTAAAAACTAATGCATTGTTTCTTAAGAACAAATTTCTCTGTACCCAAGCACTTCGGTGTTGTAGAGATTTGTTTAAAATGGGTAATTCCAGTTATTTCCTTTTGAGAAGGATAACCGAAAATCTTTGTATAAAAAGTTTCTTTTTATAAGAAGTTCAAAACTTATAAGAATCGATTTCTTATTCGAATTTTTCATGATTTTGAATAATGAAAGACCTAAAGAATGCTATATCTGATTTGATATACTCCTGTAGATTTCATGATCTATTAACTAGAAAAATTCATATAATCCTTTTCACTGAGAATAAGAGATCATACAGCGAATTTGTGGGAGAATACTGTATCCAAGAAGTGGAAAGTGTTTTGGATTCCTCTAATAAAGGAAGATTCGAAATCTGTTATGATTTGTGCTCATATCAGATCATGCCATCACTTACTGATGTAAGGGCTACAAGACTGTGTGAAGGAGTACTTGAACTGATAAGAAGAAAGGAACTTCTGAAGGAATTGATTTCTGATGCCCGAAAGGAATTTATTTTCCATGCTGTTTGCTGGGCATCTCATAGAGACTTTCGTGATCTTCAAATGATTAGTTTTCACTCTACCAATCTTGAAATGTTTGAAGAAAACCTTGATGAAATCATGGAAACAGAGGATAGCAAGGATGAATGATTTTAAACTCTAGTTCAAGAAAATAGACATCAATTTTTGATTTCTTTCAATGATTGTATTAAGTATATTATGAATAAAATTATTTGATTTATAATTTTTCTTGTGATGGTTTTTGATTTACATAGCCTGTGCTTGAATGCTTTATTATTGCTATGGATTTTTATGGGATGTTTGATTTTGGTTTTATTACCTTGATATTCGATCTCATAATGTTGTGAACCCTTATGGTTTGGGTGACTTTTTGATTTAGCAAGATTAAGTTCTTACCCATGTTGGTAGGCTTTATCAAAGGATCATGAGGGGTTCTGGTAGAAACAATATGTAAAAAAGTCACAATATGTTGAATCGGTTTTGGTTTAGCACAAAAGCATATGTGTTTCGACGGTTTTCAACTTTTGCTTGCAATTGTTAAAACCGGTTTCCAACCTTTCTCTGGTAAATGTTGGTAGTTGTTATTCTTTTGTTTTTCATAAGGATGACAACATAAGGATATTTCGATATCAATTCTCCCTGGAAGAAGAAAATATATTGGAGAAGCGGATGCGAAATTTGAGGTAACAATGTTCTTAGCTGATTGTTTTCCTGTTTAAGAAAAGCCTTATTTTTATTTCATATATTTATTGCTTTTGCTTAACAAAATTTCGGTACAATTGATGTTTTATTCCATGATGTGTGTATGGATGTGTGTGTGATTCAATTGGTTTCGGTTAAGAAAAACTATTGTTATCTTGCTTTATTGTGTGGTATCAATTGTTTAGGCTTACAAAATTTCGGTGCAATTGCGGTGCTATAATGTCTCTGTTGTTTCAATTGCTTCCGGTTGAGGTGAATAATTATGCAAGTTGATTTATTGGTTTGTATGAATTATTTATGGCTTAACGATAGAAAAGGTTTACGGGATGGATTGTTTAGTCTAATTCGATTCCGGATAAGAGAAACTAAGGTTATCTTAATTAGACTTATCAAAGTGGAGGTTTCGGTTATTCAAGTCTAATCGAATGCATTCACAAGAAATGCTAGTTAACTAACCTAGTACTTGTCTTGTTTAAAATTTAAAGGTCTAAGTTATATGGATAATTAGAACCTGATGAGAAAAATAGAGTTATCTTTATTTTGGTCTTATCGAATGAAGCGATTGTATTTGTACAATCATTTTAGCAAAGGGACTAAGGTGCTTAGTTGATTTTTGGTTTTCTAAACTAAATTGGGAAAATTGCTTCGGGCAATTGTTTCCTTGATAACATATGAAAACAAATTACTTTGTAGTTTCGGTTTTGATATTGGTTATAAAAAATGGTGTATGGAACCCTCGTGCTTAACTCTATAGGTTTGCAAGTCTATTTTGAGATTTGTAAGATTCTTTTCGTGTTGTCCTTTATTTTTTCGTTTCTTTGTCATTTTGTGACAAAAAGGGGGAGAAATATATGGAGTAAACATGTGACACTGGTATTGATTTTATATTGATTGGTATCACTAAGGAAAAGAACAATTGTGCTTAAACTTTTATCTAACGAATGAGTGAAAACATAGACTAAGGGGGAGTAGCATATCATATTATTTGGTATAACAAAGACGTGCGGATTGATGAAATCTACCTATCTCACCTTTAGGGGGAGTATTAGCTTTGTTATTCTAATGTCAACAACGACATTTAAGGATTGAATGTATGCATGTTATTGTGCTGTTGAATTCGGGAATCAAGCGTATGTGTAATGAATTCTTGTAATTTGTTTATCTATATGATTATAAGAGTTTTGTCACTAAAATTGACAAAGGGGGAGATTGTTAGAGCATAGCTCGGTTGAACCCACCAAGCGTTGGTATGTCAAGTTTGGTTGTCATATTTTCGTGAATCAAAACTCATTTTAAGAGTCGCTTGATTATGTACAAGAGTCAACTTCGTATAGGTTAGCTTGAAAGTATCAGGATATGAGACATTACAAGTATTGCGAAGACTTGAAGAAGTGAAGAAGTAAGAAGCTACAACGACAACATCATCCTTCCACTTGAGGTTAGTGATATTTGACTTGAACTGTTTCATTCCCTAACGTATCTTTCAAGTCGTGCATATTGAAAACGAAACTGTGAAGCATGAACACTCTAGATAGACATAGTATTAAGGAATACAATATGAAGTTTATTGCTTAGATAAGACATCAACATAATCGTTTAAATGCTATTGCGATTATGTATGGGTATGAGGTGAGGATTTCATCCTAGGAAACAATGTTTTACATGTGTTTTAAGGAAGTAAGTTCATAAACTTGTTTATGAATCGAAAAGGAAATCGCCAGGCGTTATTGGGATTGTTATTCATTGCATATCTTGTGAACATCCAATATGGGTGATTTAGTATAACCGCTCACGACTTGTTTGTGTTCTTGGTAAAACTATTCACAAAGGCCTGACTTATGTATTTGTATGACTTTTATTAGTGAAACCGATCTTAAGTAATCATCTGAGATGGTATGATCGAGTTTGTGATTGTGTAGGACCGAATCTGGGTAAAGGGGAACCGATCCTATGAAGATGTGCAACACATCACAAAGGGGAATCGATCCTTGTATGAGGTGCAGCAAGTTTGTAGTAGAAAGGGGAACCGATCCAATGGACATGTGAAACACGTTTTTAGGCAAAGGGGAACCGATCCTATGGACATATGCAACACATATAAGTTAGATACCATATATATATGGGGAACCGATCCTAGTACCTAGTCAACTGAATTTTGGGAAGCTAGTGTGACTATGCACAATACTCACATGGAGGTAGAACCTAAACTTGTTTTGGTAGAACCGTTAAACCCATGATTTGTGATTGAGTGTTTCTTGATCAATCGCATAGTTCTTGAAAGTCAGATAAACCAATTCTAAACTTGTTTGGAAGTGTGGCAAATCGATTTCAAGGTTGTAAGTATGAAAGATGACTTACAAAGTAAGGATGTCGACACACTTTGAACACATGCAGTAATGTTTATCTTTTATTGTTCAAAGTTATTCCTTAATAGCTACATGAAGGAAATCCCAGGATCGAAACATAAATAAGTTAAGAATCTTTTATTTAAGGTTTTTAATTTTATTTTAGGAAAAAGAGAATTAGTAATGTGCATTTACTAGTTGAGATTTTCAAAAGATATTTTCGGTCATTATTTTGGTCATTTCCGGAATTATGGAAACTTTGGAATATATTGAATATCTTTGATAATATTTTCGGTTTTGTAAATTCAAAACTTCCTTGTCTATAAATACTTGAAGTTTGCATTTCTAGCAAACTAATCCTTCGTGATAACAAACTTCCTCGGTTGTGTTGTTACTGGTGAAGCCGCCTATTCGGAGAGGAGAGTAACCTAATTAGGAGAAATCTCTTACGGCCGCTCAGTATAAAGTCTTCTTTGGGATTGAGAAGCTCTACGAGTACCGTTGGTGGAAAACTAGATAATTGCGGTTTATCTTGTGTTTTCGATTGATTTGATTGACTAACGATGGTTGAACTTTGATTGCACCTAGTTTGTTTATTCTTGAGAATCTTCTCTTCTGATATAATATTCACTCAAACTAGATCGAAGTTTTGACAGGGATATTTAGACTGTTGTTAGTGCTAAAGATGATCTTGTGATAATCCATTGTTAATAGACTCTGTTCTGTGCGTGATTGATCACAAGAGATTCAAGTTGTTGTGTGCAGGTGTTTATTGAAGATCTAAGAAGATTTGAAGACAAAGAAGATATTGAAGATTTATGATTTGGGGTTCATAATCTTTGGTGTGCACAATACTTGTTTCGGTACAAGGAAATCCAACTATAATCGGTTTATCCTTGTGGTAGATTGCAGTGGCGAATCCACGGTGGGTCCACTGGGGTCACTGGCCCCCCGTAAATTTTTAGGAAGAAGAGAAACCCTATGTATTTTTCATTAAAAATAACCCTGTGCCCCCCATTATTTACAGCAAATACCTGTATAATATGTTGTTCTGAATCCAATTTCAGCCTTATTCGTGAATCTTCCTCCACTAACCAGAAACTGCCCTAGAATTAAGTATAAAACTTATACATACAATCTCCATTTTCTACTTCTTCAAAACAAAAATAATTTCCTAAGGTCTAAAGTTTTCGTAATTCGGCTAAAAGGCTAATCCTTTTCCGTTTACATCCATTTCCAACTAAGTGTTTTTACTCCCATTAATACTCAAATTTTTCACTTTTTCTTCTTCAATTACTTAATCTGTGAATTTTTTTCTTACCGATTGATGAAATTGGTCTTTTCTTCACAATTTTAGTTATGTTCTCCAAGACTAAAGTGTGCCTCCACTGAATTTCATTCTGGATTCGCCGCTGGTAGATTGGATTGATTAGTTGTGTATATCGGCATCAATACAATTCTTTGTGATTAAAAGTATTGATTGCAAAATCTTAACAATTACTTCGGTAGTTGAACATAAGATAGATCTAAGAACCTGACGAAGGAGTTTATTGAGATAAACATAAGAGCCTTTGTCGAACTCATATCACTTGGTTGAAGAGAGTTGATACCAAACAGATTTATTGTTCCTTTACGGTTTGGAATACGAACCAAAGGAATTGTTCCAAGTACGTGACTTATTCATAGGTCGGAGGCGTGGGAATACAGACGGAACTAGGTGAACTATAGGTTTAGTTGCTTGGTCTCAACTATACGAGGTTGGTTTAATTTTGTGTAGCGGCTTAATCCTGAGAGTATTCAATTCTGGACAAGGTCCCGGGGTTTTTCTGCATTTGCGGTTTCCTCGTTAAAAAAATCTTGCTGTTTCATTTACTTTATATTTCCCCATTATAATTAAAGTAAATTACACAAACGTTAATTCCTATTTACTTGATAAGCAATCCTATTGTGTTTGGTTAAGTCCGAACCCTTTTATCAAGTAAACATACTTCGTTGTTGTATTGTCTCGATCTCGTATCCATAGACGATCAC
This sequence comes from Papaver armeniacum, assembly GCA_023531295.1. Classification (NCBI taxonomy): domain Eukaryota; kingdom Viridiplantae; phylum Streptophyta; class Magnoliopsida; order Ranunculales; family Papaveraceae; genus Papaver; species Papaver armeniacum. Next base: position 53,519 of record JAJJWW010018587.1, on the reverse strand, counting down.
ACGAAGTGTGAACCGATTAGTTGTATTGTCTCGACTCAGTCCATAGACAATCACTTTCGGAGAAATGACTTATAGGTTGGAAAAGTTTTCGCTTGAGGTATATTTGGGTACCCTCGCCTTTTCAATTGGTATCAGAGCAGGCAAACACGAAAAGATCTAACAATCTGTGTTTGGTGCGATCCAACCTATAAGATATGGGCCAAATCAAAGTTAAGCGAGAACGCAAACTAAAGAAAGACTCAATTAACGTATCACAAGATATGTACTCACAAGGAGATTGTTCTTCAATCTCGGGTTGCTCAATTTATGAGATCTCTAATGAGACATTTTTGAGTTCTATTCTTGAGATTTCTAATGAAAGATCAAGTGTGAAAACTTCTGAACTAAAGGAATTAAGTAAATAATTTCTTTTCTGCTCCAATGAACTTCTTTCAACACTCGAAAGAGAACGAGATTTAACTTTAAAGTTTGAAAATCTCTATGAAGAGCATAAATTGCTAAAAGAAGAAATCACACAATAAGTTTGTGACTACGAAAAGAGGATGAATATTGAACGTCATCACATAGAGACTTGTAAAAAAGGTCTGGAAAAATCCCAAGAAAAAATTTGTCTTCTGGAAAAAGAGCTTGATGACTCTAAACTAAAAATGAACTCTCAAAAAGAGTGCTTCAAGGAAAAAGAAAAAGGTCTTCTTTCAAACATAAAATGTTTAGAGGAAACTCTTAACTCTACTCTTGATGAAAACACTTCACTAAAAGAGGAAATATCTATGCTGAGAAAACTCAATGAAAGTTCAATCAACTTATCTTCCTTGTTGGAAATAGGCATAATTCATGGTGACACACGTGGTTTAGGATATGAAGGTAGTAGTACTGTTGTTCCCAACTGTGAAATAAAGTTTGTCAAATCTGTGTATAATCAAACAGAGGATTCTCTAAAAGAAAATGATGAACATAGCAGTGGAGAAACTAGTAGGGACAAACAAACAATTGATGTTCTTTCAATCCAGAAGAAGAAAGCTCATGAAGAAAGGAAGAAATCGAAGCCACGAAGAGTAGAGAAAAACAAAGAGTTCGCAACAATCTTGCACAAACAGGTAACAACCAACATTGTAACTCTTATAATACTAAATGTTGTTATTCTTGTGGTAGTAAACAACATGTTCAGAAAATGTGCAAGATTCGTAAAATGCAAAATGCTCTCCGGTTTGTTTCAAGAGAACTGAGATAAATAAACCTTATTCCTCGACTCCTAATCAACAGAGTAAAGGACTATGGTAGTGATTTCTGGTCTACCCAGTATATGTCAAAATCGTTTTGAAAGGAGCATAAGAGAAATGTTTTTAAACGAGCAAGGTTTGACTCTCAACTTTTTAAAGGTACAAACTCTGAACCACTTCTTGATTATGATGACTTATCATATCTCAAGATATGGAAAAGGAAGAACAGTAAAAAATAATACACTGTTTCTTAAGAACAAATTTCTCTGTACCCAAGAACTTCGGTGTTGTAGAGATTTGTTTAAAATGGGTAATTCCAGTTATTTCTTTTTGAGAAGGATTACCAAAAATCTTTGTATAAAAAGTTTCTTTTCATAAGAAGTTAAAAACTTATAAGAATCGATTTCTTATTCGAATTTTTCATGATTTTGAATAATGAAAAACCTAAAGAATGATATATCTGATTTGATATACTCCTGTAGATTTCATGATCTATTAACTAGAAAAATTCATATAATCCTTTTCACTGAGAATAAGAGATCATATAGTGAATTTGTGGGAGAATACTGTATCCAAGAAGTGGAAAGTGTTTTGGATTCCTCTAATAAAGGAAGATTCGAAATCTGTTCTGATTTGTGCTCATATCATATCATGCCATCACTTACTGATGTAAGGGCTACAAGCCTGTGTGAAGGAGTACTTGAACTGATAGGAAGAAAGGAACTTCTGAAGGAATTAATTTCTGTTTCCCGAAAGGAAATTATTTTCCATGTTGTTTGTTGGGCATCTTATAGAGACTTTCGTGATCTTCAAATGATTAGTTTTCACTCTACCAATCTTGAAATGTTTGAAGAAAACCTTGATGAAATCATGGAAACATAGGATAACAAGGATGAATGAGTTTAAACTCTAGTTTAAGAAAATATACATCAATTTTTGATTTCTTTCAATGATTGTATTAAGTCTATTATGAATAAAATTATTTGATTTATAATTTTTCTTGTGATGGTTTTTGATTTACATAGCCTGTGCTTGAATGCTTTATTATTGCTATGGATGTTTATGGGATGTTTGATTTCGGTTTATTACCTCGATATTCGATCTCATAATGTTGTGAACCCTTATGGTTTGGGTGATTTTTTGATTTAGCAGGATTAAGTTCTAGCCCATGTTGGTAGGCTTTATCAAAGGATCATGAGGGGTTCCGGTAGAAACAATTTGTGAAAAAGTCACAATATGTTGAATCAGTTTTGGTTTAGCATAAAAGCATATGTGTTTCGACGGTTTTCAACTTTTGCTTGCAATTGTTAAAACCGGTTTTCAACCTTTCTCTGGTAAAGGTTGGTTGTTGTTATTCTTTTGTTTTGCATAAGGATGACAACATAAGGATATTTCGATACCAATTCTCCCTGGAAGAAGATGCAAATATATTGGAGAAGCGGATGCGAAATTTGAGGTAATTTTTTTTGTTAAGTCCAAGGTTTATTATAACAAAAAAACGTAATTACAAGAATTACAAGATGGGAGGCTCAAGGCCTCCCCACCCCCATAAACCAAAGGGGCAAACAAAACTCTAAAATCTCATAAAATAAGCTCATAAATACAAATAAATAACATAAAGAGAAAAACTAGGAACATTAAAATCGTTTGCGCCCCTTGTTTCCAACTCTAAAATTCCTCTTCTTGGAATGAAGACCAGCAATTATTTGTGTCAAATCAAGGTCTCCATAAGGTTCCTTGTATTCATCTTTATAAATATCATCATATTCATAACCATCCTCATCTGAAGCATAATTACCACCAGGAATAAGCTTAATAGGAGATTGAGCTTTTTTCTTAGGTGCCATTCTATCCATTAGCTCCTTTTTTTCCTTGAAATAGTCTTGTCTAAAGGCTGGACTCCTAATAAAATTTGCACGCACTTCAGCATTATCAATGTTACGTGCCTCCTCTAATTCCTCCATAGATAAAATATTATTCATATCAAACCCGGTTGGAGTTTCCTTGTTATGATCATTGTCGCAGCTTGGAGGTTCCTCATTGGAAGAATCCTTGTCGAATTCCAAGATAGCATCACCTTGCAAAGACCGCAAGGCCAACAATTTTGCAGCTTTTTTGGCCACTTTTCTAGCTTGTTTCCTTGCTTGAATATCTTCATCAACTTCACCCCAATCTTTCGAGCCCAAACTAGCATCCGAGTCAACGAAAGTTTTGCATTTGAGGTAACAATGTTGTTAGTTGATTGTTTTCCTGTTTAAGAAAAGCCTGATTTTTATTTCATATATTTATTGCTTATGCTTAACAAAATTTCGGTACAATTGGTGTTTTATTCCATGATGTGTGTATGGATGTGTGTCTGATTCAATTGGTTCCGGTTAAGAAAAACTATTGTTATCTTGCTTTATTGTGTGGTATCAAATGTTTAGGCTTACAAAATTTCGGTGCAATTGCGGTGCTATAATGTCTATGTTGTTTCAATTGCTTCCGGTTGAGGTGAATAATTATGCAAGTTGATTTATTTGGCTTGTATGAATTATTTATGGCTTAAAGAAAGAAAAGGTACCATGAATCAAAACTGGAACAACATTTGGAGCATGAAAATTACTCCATTAGTTAAAAATTTCATATGGAAAGCTGCTCACTCTATACTCCCTAATAGTATGAGAGTCGCAGTCGTTATTAACATAAATACCACCTGTAATCTTTGTAAGAGTGGTCAGGAAACACTAACCCAATTATTTCAGGAATGTAACTTTGCTATTCAGGTTTGGATGCAATTTAATTTTGACATGCGGTTTATTACTAATGGCACAAATTCTTTTCATGAATGGCTAAATGACTGTTTTGAAAACCCTGATAGAGGTGGGTATGGGGTGGATTGGCAAGTGCTTTGTAGTGTTATCATATGGCATATTTGGAAAGCGAGATGTGATATAACTTTTAAGAAGAAAAAGCAGAATAGTGTAACAGTTGCTAATAACATTGTAAAATACTTAAACAGTTACTTCGTAGTGAACAAGACTGATCATAGTATAATGCAATCTCTGTTCTATAATCCCCTCATAGATGAAACTCTGAAAGTGACAACTCAACAGACAGAAGAGCAAACAGGACAATTGGATATAAAGATCAACATAGCACTAACAATGATGAACTGTAATGCAAAGTCTGGAATTGGGCTGACATTATGTGATTATACAGGGAACATCAGAGAATCAAGAGGAATACACTCTACAACAACAACCAGAGATCAACTAGAAGAGGAAGGAGCCGAGGCAGCATTCAAATGGGCCACGGAATGGAGCGGACACACCATCACTTTCATAAGCGATTTTGAACCTACTCTTTCGTTGCTTATAGGAAAATACGCAAAGCCAAGAGAACAAAGATACAATGTCAGCGGAGATTTCTGCAATAACAAAAATTTTGATATAAACTTTCTAGTTCAATCCCTAACTTTAGTTATGAGATCAAATATAATTTGGGCAGCCAAATTAGCAGTTTTTTGTAACAAGTATGCTATTAAACATGTCTGGTCAGGAAATGCTCTATGGGAAATTCTAACTTATTTGAACATACAAAACTGGAATGAAGATGTAATGGTTTACCGAACCTCAAACTATGGACGTTATGGTTCATTTCTATCAATAATATGAGGGAAACCTCTTTTTCTAAAAACAAAAAAAAAAAAAACGAAAGAAAGAAAAGGTTTACGGGATGGATTGTTTAGTCCAATTCGATTCCGGATAAGATAAACTAAGGTTATCTTAGTTAGACTTATCAAAGTGGAGGTTTCGGTTATTCAAGTCTAATCGACTGCCTTAACAAGAAATGCTAGTTAACTAACGTAGTACTTGTCTTGTTTAAAATTCAAAGATCTTAGTTATATGGATAATTAGAACCTGATGAGAAAAATAGGGTTATCTTTATTTTTGTCTTATCGAATGAAGCAATTGTATTTGTACAATCAGTTTAGCAAAGGGACTAAGGTGCTTAGTTGATTTTTGGTTTGCTAAACTAAATTGGGAAAATTACTTCGGGCAATTGTTTCCTTGATAACATATCAAAACAAATTACTTTGTAGTTTCGGATTTGATATTGGTTATAAAAATTGGTGTGTGGAATCCTCGTGCTTAACTCTATAGGTTTGCAAGTCTATTTTGAGATTTGTAAGATTCTTTTCGTGTTGTCCTTTATTTATTCGTTTCTTTGTCATTTTGTGACAAAAAGGGGAGAAATATATGGAGTAAACAAGTGTGTAGAAAATCCCACTACACCCCTCATGGAATTTGTTTAATTAATCCATTTGAAGATGAGTAACAATATATTTTATTAATTGTTTTCTTGAAAGGTTTACAAAGAAATGCGAAACGTATCTAAAGAAATTACAATCACTTTTTATTTTCTCTCTCCTAATGACTTGCTTAACAATTCAAAAGAATTCCCTCACAAACGTAGACTAACTCAATCCTTTATATAGGGTAATACACAAGTGGATGACAACTTAAGTCAGTCCTTTATTTTCGGGAATACTTCGCGAGCGTCGCAAGTATATAAGTGTTAGACTTCGCGACACTCCTAAATCTCGCCAAGTCTTCACACTTTTCTTATGTTCTAGCTGTCGTCATCTGGTGCGTCATTTAAATTATTTCCTTGCGACACCTTCGCAATGTAGTTGTTTATTACTCTCGCGAAGTATTGTTGTCGCGATATTCTGGTCCTACATCTTGCCTCTTCTCATGTATTCTCTGCGAAGTAGAGAATGTCATGAGAACTAATGTTGAAGAACCAGTTTCGATATGTCGCCACCGTTTAGTTTCCGTTCTTTTACCGACAAGATTCCGTGAATTTAGGGATGACTGTTTACACGTATCTAAGATCTTATTTTTTACCGGTTCGTCCGGTTACCCTTCTCTCGTCTATTTAAAGAGGAATTCCCTTTGAAAATTCTCTTCTTTTACTTCATCTTCTTTATTGTCTGCAATTTTTCTCTGCCGTTTTCCTTCATTATCTTCCCCGCTTTAATTCTTCTCGCTCTTGTTTCTATGGCATCAAGGTCTCATTGATTTCACCAATTTTGATTACTTCATGATTGATCTTTCTTATTGTAGTCTTTTATTTGAATATTGCTCTTCTTTTTAATGTTTCTCCCACCATTTTTATTTTCACCAAGACAAACCTACTCCAAATTCACCGTTAAGAACCCTAATATTTCTTCAAGTTCAAAATTGAAATCCTTTGCTTCTAAAAAGCATCCTGCGAGTGGCAAGGTATTTAAGAAACATTTATCCTTTTAATAACAATATTGTTGCCTCTGTTTCTTATTTAACTTGTAATTCGCAGGATGGCAAAAATGAAGGTAGATCTCCCAAGAGACATCGCCACTCTAAGCCTCAGTCAGACCTTCCTGTTTCCTTTCCTGGGTTCAATCTTATTTCTTCTCCCGTTGGGCCTTCGCAAAGCGATTCATCTCTTCCAAACATTGCTTCGCAAGAGAAACCAACCCATTCTCTTCAAGATAATCCATCCTCTCCCCGCGATATCCTCGCAGGATAAATCAATTCCCGAATTTTCTACGTGAATGAAATTCTTTAAAATGTACCCCTCTCCACTCTTTCTCTTAATACTTCTCTTTCTCCTTCACCTGTTTATCGACTTCTTCAACTCCGCATTCTTATGATCAAGAATGATTCACTTTTCCTTCCTCCTCTTCCTCGAGTCTACCCCTCTTACCAAAGAAAACTTAGAAGGGATAGATGTGGCTTTTAAAGTTTTATCAAACACCATGAACGATGTCAAGAAAACCTCCACTGATCCTATCAAGTCTTATGTTTTTGAATCCTGGAATAAATACTTTGGCTCGACATAGTGTCGCAAACATCTTTGGAGCAAGAAGTTAAGATCTTAAAGAACAATCTTCTCAACATTTCTTCGGATTGCACAATCTTCGCAAGAAGAATGAAGATTTAAAAGGTACATTTTGCCTCTTCCCCTTTTTTTTTTTTTTTTTTTTTTTTTTTTTTTTTTTTTTTTGAAGACTCAAGTCCTTGTTCACCCTTCAAGCTTTAAACCAGAAACGAAAAATGGAGATATATCGGTTGGAATCTCTTTTGTTGAAGAAGTTCGAGCCGATAAAGATTCTTGGGTGGAGCAATATAACCAATTAGATAATCTCCATACATATGTCGTTGACCAAATAGATAATCTTTCTAAGGAAAATGCTGATTTAGCTCGAAACACGACTTGTTAAGTAATGACTTATCTCGCCTCTCGTATTCTTTGACTAAAGCTAATTTAGAGTTGGAAACTTTATCGATGAGAATGGAATTCTTTCTCAAGAGAAGCGAACTTTATTAAACAAGGTGTCGGTTACTCGCAACAATGATGATATTTGTCAAAAATTGTGTAAAGAGCAAGAACAATCTCTTCGCTCATTGAGAAATAATCTTGAAGAAGTTACTATCGAGAAAAATAAACTTATTCAAAGAATAACTTTAAGTGTAAAAGCAAACCAACTCAAGGATCAATGTTCCCAATTGGAGAAATCCAATTCTTCCCTCGCAAAAGAAAATGCCAGACTTATTTCATTTACGAGAAAAAATCTGCGAGCTCGTTTGAAAAGATTAGTTGGAGATAACTTTGATATCGCCATGGACCAACTGGAAAATAGTTGTTCGCATTAACCTTAGACCTTATCTCGCAAAAGGAAGGTAGTCATAACATTGGCTGCCTCATCTATTCTTCATTTATCGTTGCTTCATAACTTTTATTTTTTATAATATTCTTTGCTTTTATTCTTTGTTTCAGTGATCCGAGAAAATCTTCATTCCTCCCTAACTGCTTTGAAATCTGACCACTCAAAAATTCGCAAGGAGAATAAAGTGCTTGCTACTTCCCTTATGCATTCTCGCGACAGAGCAGAAAGAAGATTCAATTATATGTGCGGTTACAAAGATATTGAGAGTAAAAACCAGCAGAAAGCGCTCCTTCGTCAACTTCATCTTAAAGTCAAGTTCTTGTGAATAGTGTTTTGTTATCTAAATCTCTTGATCCCGTATCCATTGCACCTCCGGAAGTGAGTGATGATGAAGTTCCCAATTCCCGACAAAGTGATTATGATTATCAAAGTCATAAAGAAGTCGCTAATGATGAAATTTTCGGTAAGGCTCCGAATGAAGGAACTTCATTGAAAATCGTCCAACCGGCGAAAAAGAGGTCGATAAGATTGTTGAAGAACCCGTAACATCTCCCGTTGATGTGGAGAATTGAATTATTTCTCGTAATTATGCATTTTTATCTAAACTTCTTTAATCTTGGAGGATATTTTGCATAGGATGCTTTTTGAATTTTTGTTGAAGTACTTCTTTTGATTTGGAGAACAAATTCCCTGATGATTAACTTTTATTATCGAAGTGCTTATTATTGTTAATTCTCTTTATATCTTGCCTCGCAATTATAATCTCGCAAGCATGTTCATTTTCCTTCTTTGTTGACATGTATAGCTGCGACATGATCGCAAGATTTCTTCATAATAAAGAAACCTATTGATCTTGTCTTATCATTAATTGTATGGTCTTATTTTGCCTTCCTAGTTAAAGGTCTTATTTTGCCATCCCTCATCGCGACAAGATCGCAGGACGTCTTTACATTTTCATGTAATGACCCATTGACCTTGCCTTATCATTGCGCAAGTATTTTTGCCTCTGCAGGATATTGTACTTGCGACAATATAACAGGTTTAAATATTCTTGCGAACATAAAATCCCATGACATTGTCGGCTTTGCGACGAAATCGCAGGACGTTTTTTTTTATTTTTAAATGAAAAAAACCATTGATCTCGCCTCATCTTCATGTTAGTATTTTTGCCTCTTCAGGATCATCGCACAAATATGACAAGCCTAAATTTTCTTGCGAAAATAGAGCCTCATGACATTTGCGTCTTAAGACACTTATCAGCTCCCTAATGGAGGGTGCCACCCTTATCATCTCCCTGGTTGCCCCTTCAAGGAGGCGTACATCGGCCATACAAGACTAGCTCCTCCCATCCGGTCTTAACAGCAAGCAGTTGTTTTCGCAGCCTCTTATCCCTTATACCTATAGGGCTTATGGTTACGAGACTGCACCCTAAGTGAGTTTTCTTCGGGCCGAGTGCACAGATGTGCCAAGACTTGTCAAGAGTGGTAAGGAAGTTCCATGCTCCCCCCGCACTCTTGACTCAACCGTGTACCTCGGCGCCTTGGTCATACGCCGACTCCTTGGAAGAGACCCTCGGTCGCCCAACCAGTATAACCTTATATAGTTGGAAATCCAAGGTATCTCTCCCTGATGGATGTTATTATCCCCAATCTCCATGACTCAGGTTCCGGGAGCGGTGTAACCTTTTCACCGAGCCATGTCAAGAGATACCCCTTATATGACGCACTTTAGGTCTTACATTTGCCTCTTACGAAATATTATTCGCGAACTAGGTGTACGCCATAAAGGTTCGTCCCATTCACTCACTCATTCATTTTTTATTATCATGCATTGTTTGCGAGATATTCGCACAATCTGCTTTATTTTCTTCAATCTCGCAATCTATCTCGTCGCAAAGTGTTTGTGTTCCATCTTCTACTACCATTACATCGGTTTCTTGTTCTTCTTCTTTGTCAATTGACGGCATCAAAAGTGTTTGTATTTTAATATTTCTATAACCGGATCTCGTCATCATACTTGATATAAAGGCAAAAGCGTCTGCATGAGCCTATTATTTCTCCTTGATATATGTCTCCACTTTATTCTTGGTATCTCGCATCGATAACTCAAACAAGTTTCTTATATTTTTGCAAAGACAATTCGTTTATGGCATATTCTTCTTTTATCCGCGAATTGCCAATTGTGAATCACTAGTAATCCTCACATTCTCCATTTTCATTTCTATTGCAAATCGCAAAGCATGTATTATAGCTTCATATTCTGTTTCATTATTTGTTGATGCAAACTCCAATCTGAAAGAAAGAGCTTTTTTATTGCCCTCTGGCGATATCACAACAATTCCTATTCCATTTCCTTCTCCATTTGATGACCCATCTACTAATATTTCCCATCTATTTGGTTCCGTTAACAAATCTTTTGGATCTCCATGTTCTTCCTCCACATCCATCATTTCTTCTACTTGATTCATCCTCTTCCAAAGGAAATTCTCTAGAAAGTCTCATGACAACCCGTGATTTTGGCGAAGATAGTATTTCATATTTAAGTTTGCAATGACTTATTTGAGCATTCCATCTCTCAACTCTTCCCGACCTCTTTGAATTCTTCATCACTGATTCTATTGGTACTTTCGTCACCACCTTGACAACATGCGCTTGAAAATATATACGAAGCTTAAATGTTGCATAAACTAATGCCAAGATTAGTTTTTCAATTTTTGAGTAATTCCTTTCGCAGCATTGAAAGTTTTGTCGATGTAATAAATTGGTTTTTCTACTCCTACGTCCACTCGCAAGTAACACCGCACTTAATGCATGCGAGGTTGTCGCAAGATAGATCAACAATTCTTCTCCTTCTTCTCGCTTTTTGCAAAATTGATATATCCATTAAATGTTCCTTTATTCCTTGCAAGGATTTCTCGCACTCATCTGTCCATTTAAACTTCGATCCCTTTCTAAGGATATTGAAAAAATGCTTGCATTTGTCAGATGATCGCGAGATGAACCTCCCTAGCGAAGCTAACAACCCATTTAACTTTTGAACATCTTTTATCTTGTCGCCGGTGTTGGCATATCGCGAACCGCTTGTACTTTTTCTCTGGTCGACTTGAATTCCTTCTTTGGATACAATGTACCCTAAATTTTTTCCGAGGCGACTCCAAAGGTACATTTTTAAGGGTTTACTTTGATATTAAATTGCCCCATTTGTTCAAAAATTTCTTTCAAATCCTGTATGTGGTCTTTTGCTTTTTTACTTTTTATTAACATATCATCTACGTATACCTCTAATGTTTTGTGTATCCATCTCGCGAACACCTTTTCCACCATTCTTTGGTATGTCGCACCGGCATTTCGCAAACCAAACGGCATCTTTGTATAACAAGACAATCCTCTTGGAGGAAAGAAAGCAAGATGTTCTTGATCTTCTTCTATTTAGAGGAATTTGATTGTAACCCTTATATCCATCAAGAGATGATATCCTTTCGTTTCTTCCGCTTGCTTCAACCAATTGTGGAATATCTCGGTAATGGGAAACTATCTTTAGGACAAGCTTTGTTTAGATCGAGAAAGTCTATACAAATTCTTATTCCTTTTTTCTTCTTTTGGGACTATAACCATATTTGCTATCCATTCGGGATATTTTGCTTGTCTAATGATTCATGCGTCCAACATTTTCTGCAATTCTTCTTCTATTTGAGGATGATATGCTGTCGCGATCTTTCTAATTCTTTGCTTAAATGGTTTTACATTCTTGTCAATTTCCAATTTATGGCAAGCCACTGATGGATCTATACCAGGCATTTCATCCATATCCCACGCGAAAATATCTTTGTAATCTCGCAAAAAATCAACAGCTTCTTCTTTCTTCATCCGCTTCCATTTTAGTCCCAATTTTTAAGATTTTAGGCTCCTCCTCGGTTCCAACATTCACTTCTTTTGTTTGTTCTCTTTACGATATAACTAGACTTCGGTTCTCCCATAGGAGTTGGTCCTTTCATTTCCTTCGCGAACTCACTCCCTTTTCCCATGATTTCGCTAGGTATCCCTTTTCCCTCTTTTGCTCTTATCATGTAAATTCTAAATTCTTCTTCTTTCTTAGCTGCTTTTACCATCTTCCTGCGATCTTTTCGCTTCTTCACTTGCTCTTCATAATGCTTTACTTCGATTTGATGATATATTCTTCCTTTATCAATATCTCCTCCGATTTCACCAATTCCACTCGGCATAGGAAATTTGATGCACCGATGGAATGTTGACGCTACCGCCTTAATTGCATGTACCCAAGGTCTCCCTAACAATATGTGGTACGACGATTCCATATCCACTACACTTAATGTTATCCGTGTTTCAATTTCTCCGAGTAAAATTCGTAATTTTATCTCTCCTTTAGGTACTGTTATAGATTTTCCAAAACCGTGGATATAATACCTTGGGGAACTCATTTCTTCATCTTTATATCCTAATTTTTTGTAGGTATGGTAAAACATGATACTCACCAAACTCCCGGTATCCACCAAAGTTCTATTTATTGCCCATTCTTCCGCTACTTTTGCCGATTCTTCTCTTTTTCTGCTTGCATTTATCGTGATCACTAATGGAGATGTATGATTCAAACTTTCTCTAGGCACTTCTGCTGCTGTGAACGTTATTTTCTGTTTTTCCCATTCCTTCAAAGACGATGTCTTCTCCTCGTCTATAATCTTCTTTCCTTCAAAGTCTCGTTTATGTATCCTTCCTCTAATATTTTCGTGGAATTCATTAACCATTGCTTTTGTAATTAAATTGTATTCTATATCTTCATTATATTCCTTGTTTCTTAACTCTTCTACCTCATCCGATTTAACATTTTCCTTTCTCATCTTCTTGATTTAAACGATTTTAATCGCACTCTTCGATCTTCAATCTTCTTCTATCCCTGTTTCTAGCGCATATGTAGTTGCAGGAAATCCCACACTACACCCCTCACTCGAATTTGTTTAATTAATCCATTTGAAGATGAGTAACAATATATTTTATTAATTGTTTTCTTGAAAGGTTTACAAAGAAATGCAGAACAGATCTAAAGAAATTACAATCACTTTTTATTTTCTCTCTCCTAATGACTTGCTTAACAATTCAAAAGAATTCCCCCTCACAACAGACTAACTCAATCCTTTATATAGGGTAATACACAAAGATGATGACTAAAAAAGTCCTTTATTTTCGGGAATACTTCGCTGCGTCGCAAGTATGTAAGTGTTAGACTTCTTGACACTCCTAAATCTCGCCAAGTCTTCACACTTTTCTTATGTTCTAGTCATCATCATCACGTGCGTCATTTAAATTATTTCCTTGCGACACCTTCGCAATGTAGTTGTTTATTACTCTCGCGAAGTATTGCTGTCGCGATATTCTGGTCCTACAAAGTGATACTGGTATTGATTTTATATTGATTGGTGTCACTAAGGAAAAGAACAATTGTGCTTAAACTTTTATCTAACAAAAGAGTTAAAGCATAGACTAAGGGGGAGTAACATATCATATTATTTGGTATAACAAAGACGTGCGGATTGATGAAATCTACCTATCTCACCTTTAGGGGGAGTATTAGCTTTGTTATTCTAATGTCAACAACGGAATTTAAGGATTGAATGTATGCAGGTTATTGTGCTATTGAATTCGGGAATCAAGCGTATGTGTAATGAATTCTTGTAATTTGTTTATCCATATGATTGTAAGAGTTTTGTCACTAAAATTGACAAAGGGGGAGATTGTTAGAGCATAGCTCGGTTGAACCCACCAAGCGTTGGTATGCCAAGTTTGGTTGTCATATTTTAGTGAATCAAAACTCAGTTTAAGAGTCGCTTGATGTACTAGAGTCAACTTCGTATAGGTTAGCTTGAAAGTATTAGGATATGAGACATTACAAGTATTGCGAATACTTGAAGAAGTGAAGAAGTAAGATTTTTCTTTTTGCTAGGTCAAAATGGTTTGTTGAAGCAAAAAAACGTAATTACAAGAATTACAAAAAGGGAGGCTCGAGGCCTCCCCGCCCCCATAAACCAAAGGGGCTAAAAAATAGCAACAAAATAGCACTAAAAGCTCATAAAATAAGCTTTTAAACACAAACAAATAACAAAAAGAGGAAAACTAGAAACATTAAAACCGTCTGTGCCCCTTAGTTCCCACTCTAAAATTCCTCTTCTTTGGTATAAGCCCAGCAATTATTTGTGTCAGGTCAGGATCTCCGTAATGCCCGTTATATTCATCTTCATAAACATCATCTTCATAATCCTCTTCATCTGAAGCATAGTTACCGCCAGGAACAAGCTTAATAGGAGATTGTTTCTTACTAGAAGATTGATCCTTATTTTTAACTTTCATTCTATCCAATAAATCCTTTTTTTCCTTGTAAAAATCTTGTCTGTAGGCTGTACTGCTAATGAACTTAGCACGAACTTCCTCATTCTCAATTGTACTTGCCTCTTCAAGCTCCTCTTTGGTTAAAATATTTTCCAAATCAAAGTAACTTCCAGAAGTTTACATCTCTAGAGCTAAAAGAGAAACCTCACGTGGAGATTTCAAAGCGTCCAAACGAGCACGGAAATCAGCTGATTGTTTCTTTAAAACCGGCCCAATCCCTGGCTGCAAAACACCAGGCACATCTGTTTGATTTGGACCTGACTTCTCAAAACTGGACTCGCCAGCAACAAGCGAGCTATAATCCTTGGATCTAGCCTTCCTAGACACTTTCTTTGCTTCCTTTCTAGCTATAATGTCTGCATCAACTTCGCCCCAGTCCTTAGAACCAATGCTACCATCCGAATCCTCAATATTCTCTTCTATTTATTTTTCCTCCTCATTCTCACTATCCCCCTTAATAATCTCGGTATCAAGGCCTAACTCACTGGTAAGAACATCAAAAGTATTACGATTTACAACCAATTCAGAACAAAATACATCGTTCACAATTGGAGTAAATTTAAAAGGCGAGCCCTTATTCTTAGTTCCAACTTGCTGCCAGTCGTTTATAGCTTGTATATTCACGGACCTTGACTGAGTTTTATTCTCAGAATTCTGTTGAGATACGGACCCTTGGTGATACAAAACTAACATGGAATCAGAAATAGCTGCGGACTGAGCTTCCTTACCAGTTTTAGACTTTTGCTTGGTCACGAAATCTGTCATGGCTTGAGTTTCCACATGTTCCAAAACTACCGTACCATCCTTGTTTACAATTTCAGAAATTCTGCGAGCATCAAGATCCTCTTGCACAATAATAATGTTTTTACATTTAATCAAATTCATCTGAGATTCACGAAACTGAACTTCAAAGTTTGCAAGATCTTTCTTCAATTGTTCAACACTTTTTGAAGCATTAGAAATATTTGGAATAGGATCATCGCCTGCAAAATCAGTCACCAGCAAACTGTTAACTGAACCTGCATGTGCTGCATGGGCATTAGCAGCATTATCACGTACATCTGTAGCAGCTGCATTACTATCTTTGTTCTGGTTATCTAAAGCAAATTGTTTATCAACAGAAGTAGCGTGAGAGGCTTGAGAAGCCCCAACAACATCAGTAGAACGTTCAGCTAAAACTGGGATAACTGGAGTTTGTTTCCCCTTGTTTTTATCTGCCGTAACTTTCCATTCCATGCCAGGAGGATTATCATTCCTTATTCTAGGAATTTTCTCAACTTCAGCCAACTGAAGTTGATTATTTTTTGCTTTACGGCTTGAATTCTTTCTACAATCTTCATCAAAGTGTCCAATAATGTAGCACTTTGTACAAAACTTGGGCTGCTTATGTATATCCATATATTGCCATAATTCTATTCCATTGGCTTTTAGCAATATTCTTTCAGGGATGTGCTTTGAAAAATCAATATCAATAAGAACTGAAGCAAAATAACCATATTCCAACCTTAGGGTTTTTTTCATCAACTACAATTGGAGTGCCAAAGCTCTTACAAATTGATAATAACGATTTTCCAGTCCATAACTCCATTAGTAATTCAGGAAACATTACCCATACAGCTGCATGAGAAGTACGATGTTTATTTGGATTAAAACTAGGATACCAATCTTGTAGTTGAAGAACTTGATTTTTGACAATGGCTTTAGGACCATTACGAATCCTCTCCTTGTCTGCTGCCATTGATAACATAATAATGAAGAACCCTTTGCGCATAGGTATAAACTTAACATCCTGTCCAAGTTTCCATTGTTCAACAAGAGAGTGTTTAACCTCAGGAAACTTCATTCCCGTGAAATCCAGACGAGCTATGAAGCTATGTTGAAAGGGTTTACAACCTTCCTGGAAGAAATCCGAAGGGATTTCCAAAGATGGTTCTCCCTCTTTCAGAGTTGGATTTGGAAGGGAGGAGAGATCAATAACCGTAGGGTTTAGGGTTTTCTTACCCTTGAGAATATCCGCAAAAGAACTAGAAACCCCAACAGGTTTGTTCGCACCAAAATATATGGATGGAGACGTAACATCCTTGTTATTAGAAACTGAAACATGTTATTCTCCATTGCTGATAATCCAAAGATGATCAAACAAGGGAGAAATCTAGGAAAAAAGCTAAAAACCCTAAAAACTCAAGCAAATCGCCAGAGCACTTAGGAGAGAAACAATTTTGATAATTTTATTCACAACATTAATCTTGGGCATGGGCATGAAAGGACAAGCCTACGGTCTTGAGGTTATTGATATTTAACTTGAACTGTTTCATTCCCTAACGTATCTTTCAAGTCGTGCATATTGAAAACGAAAATCGCTAAGCATGAACACTCTAGATAGACATAGTATTAAGGAATACAATATGAAGTTTATTACTTAACCATTAAACTTTGTAGATAAGACATCGACATAATCGTTTAAATGCTATTGTGATTATGTATGGGTATGAGGTGAGGATTTCATCCTAGGAAACAATGTTTTACATGTGTTTTAAGGAAGTAAGTTCATAAACTTATTTATGAATCGAAAAGGAAATCGCCAGGAGTTATTGGGATTGTTATTCATTGCATATCTTGTGAACATCCAATATGTGTGATTTAGTATAACCACTCATGACTTGTTTGTGTTCTTGGTAAAACTATTCACAAAGACCTGACTTATGTATTGGTATGAGTTTTATTAGTGAAACCGATCTTAAGTAATCACTGAGATGGTATGATCGAGTTTGTGATTGTGTAGGACCGAATCTGGGTAAAGGGGAACCGACCCTATAAAGAGGTGCAACACATCACAAAGGGGAATCGATCCTTGTATGAGGTGCATCAAGTTTGTAGCAGAAAGGGGAACCGATCCTATGGACATGTGCAACACATATAAGTTAGATACCATATATATATGGGGAACCGATCCTAGTACCTAATCAACCGAATTTTGGGAAGCTAGTGTGACTATGCACAATACTCACATGGAGGTAGAACCGAAACTTGTTTTGGTAGAACCGTTAAACCCATGATTTGTGATTGAGTGTTTCTTGATCAATCAGATAGTTCTTGAAAGTCAGATGAACCAATTCTAAACTTGTTTGGAAGTGTGGCAAATCGATTTCAAGGTTGTAAGTATGAAAGAGGACTTACAAAGTAAGGATGTCGACACACTTTGAACACAGGCAGTAATGTTTATCTTTTATTGTTCAAAGTTATTCCTTAATAGCCACAGGAAGGAAATCCCAGGATCGAAACATAAATAAGTTAAGAATCTTTTATTTAAGGTTTTTTATTTTATTTTAGGAAAACGAGAATTAGTAATGTGCATTTACTAGTTGAGATTTTCCAAAGATATTTTCGGTCATTATTTTGGACAGAGAATTTCCAAGAATTATGGAAACCGAATTTGGAATATATTAAATATCTTTGAGAATATTTTCGGTTTTGGAAATTCCTTGGTGTCCAAACTTCCTTGTCTATAAATACTTGAAGTTTGCATTTCTAGCAAACTAATCCTTCGTGACAACAAACTTCCTCGGTTGTATTGTTACTGGTGAAGCCGCCTATTCGGAGAGGTGAGTAACCTAATTAGGCGAAATCCCTTACGGCCGCTCAGTTTAAAGTCTTTTTTGGGATTGAGAAGCTCTACGAGTACCGTTGGTGGGAAACTAGATAATTGCGGTTTATCTTGTGTTTTCGATTGATTTGATTGATTAACGGTGGTTGAACTTTGATTGCACCTAGTTTGTTTATTCTTGAGAATCTTCTCTTCTGATATAAGATTCACTCAAACTAGATCGAAGTTTCGACATGGATCTTTAGACTGTTGGTAGTGCTAAAGACGATCTTGTGATAATCCATTGTTAACGACTCTTTCGCTAAGTGCGTGATTTATCACAAGAGATTCAAGTTGTTGTGTGCAGGTGTTTATTGAAGATCTAAGAAGATTTGAAGACAAAGAAGATATTGAAGATTTCTGATTTGGGGTTCGAATCTTTGGTGTGCACAATACTTGTTTCGGTATAAGAGGATCCAATTATAATTGGTTTATCCTTGTGGTAGATTGGATTGATTAGTTGTGTAGATCGACATCAATACAATTCTTTGTGATTAAAAGTATTGATTGCAAAATCTTAACAATTACTTCGGTAGTTGAACATAAGATAAATATAAGAACCCGACGAAGGAGTTTATTGAGAAAAACAGAAGATCCTTTGTCGAACTCATATCACTTGGTTGAAGAGAGTTGATACCAAACAGATTTGTTGTTCCTTTATTGTTTGGAATACGAACCAAAGGAATTGTTCCAAGTACGTGACTTATTCATAGGTAGGAGGCGTGGGAATACAGACGAAACTAGGTGAACTATAAGTTTAGTTGCTTGGTCTCAACTATACGAAGTTGGTTTAATTTTGTCTAGCGGCTTAATCCTGAGAGTATTCAATTCTGGACAAGGTCCCTGGGTTTTTCTACATTTGCGGTTTCCTCATTAACAAAATCTTGTTGTGTCATTTACTTTATATTTCCGCATTATAATTGTTTTATTATAATTAAAGTAAATTACACAAACGTTAATTCCTATTTACTTGATAAGCAATCCTATTGTGTTTGGTTAAGTCCGAACGCTTTTATCAAGTAAAATACTTCGTTGTTGTATTGTCTCGATCTCGTATCCATAGACGATCACACGAAGTGTGAACCGATTAGTTGTATTGTCTCGAATCAGTCCATAGACAATCACTTTCGGAGAAAGGACTTATAGGTAGGAAAAGTTTTAGCTTGAGGTATATTTGGGTACCCTCGTCTTTTCAAAGATGTACGAGCATGGCGCCAACAAGACTGCATTTCGAACTCCCATTTGAAATTTTCACTACACTGTGATGCCTTTTGGACTGAAGAATGCAGGTTCCACTTATCAACGAGCCATGACTGCAATATTTCACGACATGATGCATAAGTAAGTGGAGGACTATGTCGATGATGTAGTGGTGAAGTCGAAGACTCGAGCATCCCACCTAGACGTCTTGAGACAAGTTTTCGAAAGATGCAGGGAATACAAATTAAAGATGAATCCTCTGAAGTGCGCTTTTGGTGTCTCCTTTGGAAAATTCCTAGGTTTCCAAGTCACTGCAGAAGGAATCAAAGTTGATTCAGACAAGATAAAGGCTATTACCACCATACCTCCTCCACGTACTGCGAAAGAGCTTCATGGGCAAGGTAAACTATATTCGAAGCTTCATTCCTGGGTTAGCTAAATTCATCGCTTCATTCACCCCTTTGTTGAAGAAATGAACAAGTTTCGCATGGACGACCGTCCAACAAGATGCCTTTCAGAAAATACAAGAACTATTATTGTCACCTTGTCATGAAATCTCCCGGTGCAAGGGCGACCGTTAATACTCTACAAATCCGCCAGTGATGTTGTTGTTGGGGCTATCCTCGCTCAAGAAGACGAAGAATGCGTCGAATATCCAATCTACTACTTGATCGTACAATGAGAGATCTTGAACTTCGGTACCCAAAGGTTGAAAGAGAGCATGCTTAGCATTGACCCACGCAATTCGAAATTCGGATATTATTTGTCAAAAACAGAGTTGTGCTTGTCTCAAAGGTCGATCCTATAAATTTCTTACTATCAAAAACATCTTTGATAGGAAGACACGCAAAGTGGCTACTTCAAATGTCGAGTTTGACATAGCATGTGTCCCACCCAAAGCAATCAATGGCCAAGAAGTTCTGATTTACTGTTGCCTTTCTAGGGGAAGACGTCACAATGTTACACGAAGATGTACCCGGTGAATTTCCAGAGATTTCAGTCGTTAAATAAGAAGCATGGTTATTATACTTCGATGGATCTGCTACCCTAGAAACAACACTGGAAGAGCATGTGTGGTGCTGGTTTCTCCATCCTGGTGAAGTATTCTCGACACTCATTTAAGTTGGATTTCCATTGTACCAACAATTCAGCCAGAGTATGAAGCTTTTTTGTTAGGATTCTTCTTAGCCAAGCAAGCAGAGCAATGCACCTGAGATAAGAGGAGACTCAAATTTACTAGTCAATTAAATGAATGGAGTACACTCTCTCAAGGAAGTCACACTTGCTCCATTCGTAGCCAAATCATAGCGGCTTTGACTCATTTTACTGACGCAACGATCATTCATACTGACTGTTTAGCAACTCTCGCCTCCAAATTACAATTTGAAGGATCAGAGAAGGCCATCACAGTGCAGAGACGTACTGTATCATCCACATGGCTCGCTCAAGTTGAGGACGCTCAAGCAAGCGACTGGAGAGCACCTATCATCCATGAATTGAGCAGTTCACTTTCAGAAGGGAAAATTAGCCTTAAAGAATTAAAAAAACTTCTTTCTGCTTTATGGAGCATTGTATTATCGGAATCCTGATGGGTCTTTATCACGATGCCTCGGAGACGAAGAAGCAAAAGAACAACTGAAACGCACACATGAATAAATATGCGGACAAACCTTGGTGGTGACACTTTACAGAAGGCTTCAAAGGCTCGGACATTATTGGCCTTCCATGGAGGCTCAATCAAGAACTTTGAAAGGATCTTGTCCCAATTTTCGGACGCCTCCTCATTATTTAAAGGCTTTGACAGTCCATCACACTGGAGACTGGAGTCAACCTTACATCAAGTACATTCGGGACAATGACTTACCGTCAGAAAAGAAGGAAGTTGTTAGAGCATTGCTCGGTCGAAATTGCAAGCGTTGCTATCTCAATCTTGTTTGTCAAGTTTAGTTGCCAAAACTATAAGTCTTGATTTCTAGTCTACTTATAGCTAAGTCTCGGATTAGGATAGTAAGTGTAGTTGAGCTTTAGACTCCACGGCGTTCATCAAATGAAGACGAAGAACTACTCGAGGGAACTTGTGGAACTTCATCGACAAAAGGTATATGGAGACTTGAACTTATCTATCACTCAAAAGTATATCTACTCTATCTCCTATCTTGAGACAAAAATCGTATTGCTATATAGACTTCGATTATACACATTTGTTATTTCAAGCCGAGTTTATCTCGCTTATGTATTTCTCGAAATATGTGTTGGTAAGCTTTCGCTTTATCCAAGTTCATCTTTAATCATGACGAAAGTCATGTTGATTATTTCAATAACTTGAAAATCGCTTTGATGAAAATAGTTTGTGGATAACAACTATTTTAACATCCTCTAAGAAAGTTTCAATGATTGAAATGAGAGTTTAGAACAAGTAACCATGTTTGGATATAAACATAGTGTGTTCTCACATTTGTGTAAAAGTCCAAAACCCGGAACCTAAAGTATGCGTACCCGTACACGTCATCAAGCGGTTGTTGGAAATCCGGGTAAGTATGCGTACGCATACTAGCGGAAGTTTCACGTCCGTGAATTTCTGCTGGAGTTTGGAAGTAAAAAAACTCAATCCGGTCACTTAAGTATACGTACCCGTTTGCATACCTAACAAGGTTACTTTCTAAAATCGGTTTGTTCATGAACTAAAATATTTATATAATAAGGAATGCAATCTTTGCAAACCGTGGCTATAATGCTCATAAATTGATTCGAGTAAATCAAAATCAATTTTGCTTCGATTGTGTCTTGTATACTTCTATGAGATATAAGCAATTGAACGACTCTCTAACTAGTTCATTTGAGTCATTTGAACTAGTTATGGTAAAGGTGAATAAGGTTGATATGAAAGTGATCATATGGCTAACCATTGGTTAACTATTGTTGAACCGACTACACGTTTAGGTATGGTTACTCAAACCTAAATGAAGGTGCATTTCATTTGTGTATAACAAGCTAAGTTAGATCTAACAGTTGAAAGATATTAGCTTGAATCTAATCAGGTTTTCATCTAACGGTGAATATTGAATGCTTTGTTACCAAGGTAACTTAGATTGCAAACCCTGATTTGAAATTTATACAAATGAGAACTCTAGCAATTGGGAAACCTAATCCCCACACCTCCTGTGTGATACTAGTTGTATAAGCTAGAGTTGATTCTCCTTTAACCTTAGGTTTTTCACGAAACCCTGTAGGTTAACGACTTAAAGACTTTATTGGGATTATGAAGCCAGACCTAACTATTTTCTCTGTAGTTGCGTGATCGGATCTTGCTGTTTTCTATCGTGATTGAGTACAATCGTAAGATTGTCTTGAGATTTATATCTCCGATAGGCAAGATAGAAAAGTAGTCACAAACACCTTCGTCTCATCGTTTGTGATTCCACAATATCTTGTTTCGTTAATCGATTAAGATTATTGTGAGGTGATTGATAATACTAGGCTGTTCTTCGGGAATGTTGATACATGAAAAATAATACCCCTTAATGGTGCAAGGGTGCCCTTAAGAGGAGAGGTAAGCCCAGTATGAGAGATGGGGACTTGGGAACTAAGCCCAAGTCCAACAAGAAAAGACCCATGAGGAAGGAAGGACAAGGAAGGGATTAATGAATAAGGAGGAGGTTATGCTAAGAAATGGCATTAGAGGTAATTAAGAAGGTTTAGGACATGTGTCATGATGACATAAAAAGAAGGACTTTTAGGAAAGTCTATATAAGGAAGGACAAGGTACAATGGAAAGACAACTCTCTCTCTTACTATTCCTAGAAAAGTGAGGTCACTTGGTGTAGCTAGGACGGGTAGGACCATAACCGAATTCACCCTTCAACATTTGGCGACCACACCCGGAGGCTCGTGCCTAGCTTACCATGACACGCTTAGAAAGCGCTAGCTTAAGTGCGATGGGAAACCAAGCGACCAGTTAACCTATCAACCTCGATGAGGTGACAATGGAGGACGATGACAGCAAAGAAGAAATGTTGGCCCAGGACGCTATCAAACAAGTGGTGAGACATAGATCCCAAAACAAAGAGATAGTAATGACACAAGAGAAGAACACGCGAGGGATCCAGCTAACAAAACCCATGTGTAACACCCCGTGTTTTTAGCATGGCGCATGCTCAAAGATGTGCCATGGCATGAGTTGAAGCTTCATCCAAAGCTTTTTTGTGCTTGGCAAGAGATAGATTGGCTTAAGGCCAATATAGCGCCAAAATGGCGCATTATGTTTGGCATTTGGCCAAGGTCCAATGTTGCATCATCATGATGCATTAGGTCAGTTTGGTAAGTGGCCTTGAGATTGTAGCCAATATCGCACAATCATTGTGCATCAGACCAGAGAGGGCTGGTTGAGAGCATATTGCATAATCATTGTGCAATATGCCAAAGAAAATGTTACGCAATCATTGTGCGCATACACAATCATTACACGCAATCATTGTGCACATACGCAATAATTTAATGCAATCATTGTGTGCATACGCAATGATTGCGAATGAATAGTGAAGCAAGCATGTTAATTTTCTTCCCTTTTCCCAGTTGTAGAAATTGCAAGTTAACATATATAGGGAGGGGTAGTTGGTTGAAGGTGCATATGCGGACTATGTACCAAGTAAGATTCATAGCTTAGCCGGAAGAGTATAAATGAGGCCATTACCATAGTTGTGTAGCCTTGCTAAGAGGGCATTTGATGCTTAGGTATCATAATGCCACGCCGCGGACCCGATAATGCATAATCATTGTGCATTATGAAGAAACGTCCTATACTTACGAGGCCATTACCATTATTGCTAGGCCACGGCCTTGCAAACGAGTTTGGATTAAGTCGCCGGTCCCTTTGAGGATGAACTACGGTCTGTGCTTGATCCCTTTACTGTAGGGAAAGGTAAGTAGGAAGCCGCAATGAGTTGCAATATTGTCGGTCCAGCACTTTGGCCCCTCATATCATCTAAGCTCGGTAGCTCGATGCAAGAGATGATTGTTGCCAGACTTGATTAGGAAAGTTGCATGCCAGTCAGTGGATGCTCATACTTCCTATCAAGACGTTCGACTTAGGCATGTACCAATGACGCATTGGGCATGACCTCGGAGGTAAACTACATCGATACGCAAGTTAACGGAGCTTGCATAAGCCTAAGGAGAGTACGGCATGAGCCTGATTGATGCACCCTTGGCACGAGCAAGACAAGTGCATGCTCTCAGCAATGCTGAAGCTTAATGAAGAGGAAGTCCGACGGTTGCTCAGCTAGATAGGAAATTCAGTGATGAATTTCCTACGGTGAGGCAAAGACAGTGAAGCATGCGATATGCATTGTCCTTAGCCTTTATGGCCTTATACCCTTTTGCGGACAAGGGTGAGTTTGGAACGGTGTGGAAGCTAAATTACCTGCATCATGCTCCACGACCATGCTTGCAAAGGCGAATGAACATGCATTTGCCTAGATTTAAGGCCTGGATCGTAGCATCATCATGGCACATCGGGGAAGTTATGGCCTGCGCCCTCAAGCGCGCCAGGCGTAATTTTCCGGTCTGTCACAGTTGGTGTCAGAGCAAGTTCCAAGATAACTATAAGGACCGTGCGGAGTGGACTCGTCACCGAGTATTTCTCTTTCAAAAGGAAATAAAGTTGGAGAGTAGGCCAACTTTTGCGCGAAAATAGTTAGTAACTGCTATGCCAGTTACATTGCGAATCGAGTTGAGCTTGTTTGAGTACTGTGAGTTTGCCTGGCCTAAGTGGCACCCCACTTACGAGTGGAAATCCGGAAGACCGTCTAGAACGGTGGGTAGACAATGGGACTGATCATCCCCACACGTTGGAAACTGGCCAACGATGTGCGTTGTCAGGCCTGGCTAGCATCCCACTTACGAGTGGCAACCTGGATGACCGTCAGGGACGGTGGACAACTGGATTCTGTTCCACACAATACTGCGTAAAGATATTGTCATTTCGATGACATCTTCAACCTTGTGAATCTTAGGAATTCCTGGGTGGTGGTATGGGACGCCATCTAGGATACCTTTTTGAGATATCCCTTTTGGAAACTGGCCAATTGAGATTCTTGTTAACGTTGTGGACTTTTTTTGGATTCCTAAGTACGCGGTATGGGACGTTTGCTCATAAGGTCTAAATTGATGTTCACGACTACTTGAAGAAACCCGTGATTTCTAAGCATCTGGTATGGGACTTTTGCCCGGGAATCCAAATCGAAGAGATTGTCCATAATAGTTTTTGTTTTGAATTTCGGGGACGAAATTCTTTATAGGGGTGAATAATGTAACACCTCGTGTTTTTAGCATGGTGCATGCTGAAAGATGAGCCATGGCCTGAGTTGAAGCTTCATCGAAAGCTTATGTTGCTTGGCAAGAGATAGATTGGCTTAAGGCCAATATCGCGCCAAAATGGCGCATTATGTTTGGCATTTGGCCAAAGGCCAATGTTGCATCATCATGATGCATTAGGTCAGTTTGGTAAGTGGCCTTGAGATTGTATCCAATATCGCACAATCATTGTGCATCATACCAGAGAGGGCTGGTTGAGAGAATATTGCATAATCATTGTGCAATATGCCAAAGAGAATGTTACACAATCATTGTGCGCATACGCAATCATTACACGCAATCATTGTGCGCATACGCAATCATTGCGAATGAATAGTGAAGCAAGCATGTCAATTTGCTCCCCTTTTCCCAGTTGTAGAAATTGCAAGTTAACATATATAGGGAGGGGTAGTTGGTTGAAGGTGCATATGCGGACTATGTACCAAGTAAGCTTCATAGCTTAGCCGGAAGAGTATAAATGATGCATAAGGCTCATTTATAGTTGTGTAGCCTTTCCAAGAGGGCATTTGATGCTTAGGAATGATAATGCCATGTCGCGGATCCGATAATGCATAATCATTGTGCATTTTGACGAAACGGCCTATATGGACGAGGCCATTACCATTATTGCTAGGTCACGGCCTTACAAACGAGTTTGGCTTACGTCCCCAATCCCTTTGAGTATGAACTACGGTATGTGCTTGATCCCTTTAGAGTAGAGAAGGGTACGTAGGCAGCCGCAATGAGTTGCAGCATTGCCGGTCCATCACTTTGGCCCCTCATATCATCTAAGCTCGGTAGCTCGATGCAAGAGATGATTGTGGCCAGACTTGATGAGGCAAGTTGCATGCCAGTCAGTGGATGCTCATACTTCCTATCAAGCCGTTCGACTTAGGCATGTACCAATGACGCATTGGGCATGGCCTCGAAGGTAAACTACATCGATATGCAAGTTAGCGGATCTTGCATAAGCCTAAGGAGAATACGGCATGAGCCTGATTGATGCACCCTTGGCACGAGCAAGACAAGTGCATGCTCTCAGCAATGCCGAAGCTTAATGAAGAGGAAGTCCGACGATTGCTCAGCTAGATAGGAAATTCAATGATGAATTTCCTACGGTGAGGCAAAGCCAGTAAAGCATGCGATATGCATTGGCCTTAGCCTTTATGGCCTTATACCTTTTTTCCGACAAGGGTGAGTTTGGAACGGTGTGTAAGCTAAATTAGCTGCATCATGCTCCACGAGCATGCTTGAAAAGGCGAATGAACGTGCATTTGCCTAGATTTAAGGCCCAGATCGTAGAATCATCATGGCGCATCAAGGAAGTTATGGCCTGCGCCCTCGTGCGCGCTAGGCGTAATTTTCTGGTCTGTCACACCATGTCACCAGCTCTGCTGGACATGCAAAAGAAACTAGACGAGCGCTCATGAAGAAGACAGGAGCTTGAAGACTGGATAGCACATGCAGTAATAGTGGGACAAAATACACCCAAAGAAATGACAAAAAGCGAAGAGCATCAAAGCGACAAGATAGCGGCGATGTCACAGGAAGAAATGGCGAAATACTTGGAGAAAAATTATCATGTGGTAAAATAAGACAATCATCAATTGCCGCGTAAGCGATCCATACCCTAGCGAACATCCGAGAATACCAATACCCCGAGGATTACATTTCTCCGAAATTCAAGACATATGACGGACAATGGAACGCGCGAGAGCATCTCTGCCGATTCCTATCAGCAATGAATGATAAAGCTTCCGATGGAAAATTGTGCCTAAAGGAATTTCCCAAATCGCTCACAAGCACAACATTCACCTGGTATGACAACTTAAAAATAGAAAGCGTGGATTCCTGGTCAGCTATGTCCACACTTTTTCTCGGGAAATTCTATTCATCCAAGAGGAAAATCACGGCAATAGACTTGAGAAAGAGAGGACAGAGGATAGGAGAAGAAATAGGAAAGTACATCTAACGGTTCCGACGTTTGGTACTAGATTGTCATGAAGACATCAATGAGGGAACACTTGTTGAAATTTGTGTGCGAGGAATGATCCCAGCTTTCAAGGGAAGCTTGATCAATTTCAGGTTCCAGACCTTCGTTGAGCTAGAAGAAGCAGCTGAGAGGATCGCTGACTGCGTAGAAGAAATACCCATAGACCTTACTTGGCGCTACACAGTTAATACCGTATCTGAGGCACCATGCAACGTAAGACCCAATACGAATAGGGAGAAGAGATATCAATTCCAAACTGTCAGCGGGAGCTAGGGAAGAAATGGATGGGCTAGGCGAGACTCAAACCCACCACCACCACTGCCTTGCAGCAGTGAACGCGCAATCGAATTACTGAACAATGGGTTACGAGAAAGGAAATCCAACTGGCGACTTTGCTGGGGACTGGAATCTAAATTGAAACGTAATTGGGATTTTAGGGTTTTAATTTTACACTGCTTGGTATTTGAACACACACACGTGCACACCCATTTGCACTTTTGCATTACATTTTGCATCGTCAGACGTCCGATTCTTAGGAAAACCAGTGGCTAGTAAGCTGAACCCGTGCCTTGGGCCTTATGGGAGTTACCAAACAACCACCACAAGTATTAGCCCAAGTACCAAACAAGACTAGTCTAACTACGTCTGAGGTATATTTTGCTAAGGTAACCCAAGCTTACCTGAGAGTTAGTAAAACCTGCATGCACGTGCATTGATTGTAATCTGCATTCATCTTGCACAAAATCCGAGACATAAGCACCATTGTGTTACCCTATATTCTTTTGTTTCCTTGAAAACAGGAACACGAGCATAAAATTTGAAATGAATATCGATACTGGGGTATTCTCTTGGTTGTGCGAACAATTCCAACAAATGTTGGATACCAAGTTCTCAGAATATGAAGACATGATGGAGGTTGAGATCAAGAAGTTGACTCTTGAGGCCGTTACTGAGCCTGATGCTGGTAAGGTGACTGACGGGTTAGCTGATTTCTTTGCAAAAGAACATGAGGTAAGCACTATAAAAGTGGACTCAGGTAAGACCTTCGCTGAAATACCCTGTTTTAATCCAGTCAATTCAATTCGATTAATGGAAGGTCAGAAATACCCTTCGACCATTCATGTTGAAAAAACTTACCTGGTTGGTAAACCATAGAATTGTATTCTTTCTAAAAATATTTCAGGAGATCAGAATAATTTTGAAAACAAAATATTTGACTTGGACAAGGAGCAAGATTATACTGATGGACTGACTCCCAATGAAGAGGAAATGATCGAAGAGGACGTACCTCGTGAGATCCTCAGGTCATTAGATCATTTGGAAGACAATCTGGCACCAGTCGAAGAAGTAGAGTCGGTCAATCTGAACACGGAAGATCAACCCCAAATGGTCAAGATCGGTACTACTTTGTCTTCAGAAGAAAGAAGAATGATGATTGAGTTATTAACTCAGTACAAAGATATATTTGCATGGTCGTATGAATATATGCCATGGTTAGACACAGACATGGTAGTACATCACTTACCTATCATCCCTGGAATGAAGCCAATTAAACAGAAATTGCGTAAGCTCCGACCGGAGTGGTCTTTGAAGGTACATGACGAAGTGATCAAGAAATATGAAGCTGGGTTTTTGATGGTTACAAATTATCCAAAATGGTTGGATAACATAGTACCAGTCCCGAAGAAGGATGTAAAAGTACGAATGTGCATCGACTACAGAAATCTTAACAAGGCAAGCCCAATAGATGACTTTCCCCTTCCTCATATTGAAATCCTCGTCGACAATACAGCAGGGCATGGCTTATTATCATTGATGGACGAGTTCTCAGGATATAATCAGATAAAAATGGCAGAAGAAGATAGGGAGAAGACATCTTTTATTACACCTTGGGGGACATTTTGCTATGTGGTAATGCCTTTCGGTCTTAAAAATGCTGGACATACTTATCAACGTTCAATGACTACTCTTTTTCTTGACATGATGCACAAGGAGGTGGAGGTGTATGTAGACGATATGATTGCAAAGTCTGAAAGAAGAGAAGATCATCCATCAGACCTACAAAAGTTGTTTGACCGCCGAGGAAGTACAAGTTGAGGCTTAATCCCAATAAATGTACATTTGGGGTAAAATC
Source organism: Papaver armeniacum (assembly GCA_023531295.1). Lineage (NCBI taxonomy): Eukaryota > Viridiplantae > Streptophyta > Magnoliopsida > Ranunculales > Papaveraceae > Papaver > Papaver armeniacum. The sequence continues at coordinate 23,883 of JAJJWW010018587.1, read as the reverse complement.
GGGGAAAGTTACTAGGGTTCATTGCCAGCAATAGAGGAATAGAAATTGATCCAGAGAAAGCGAATGCAATCATTAATATGCCTTCCCCCAAGAACGAGAAGGAAGTGCGAGGTTTTCTAGGAAGAATTCAATATATTAGCCGATTCATCGCGCAACTAACTCCGGTTTGCGCACCAATCTTTAAATTGCTAAGAAAGAACTCACCAAAGGAGTGGAATGAAGAGTGTCAAGAGGCGTTTGATCAGATAAAGAAGTATTTGTCCAGTCCACCGGTGTTGGTCCCTCCTAGGTCCCCTGGGAAACCTTTATTGTTGTATTTATCGAGAATCACTCATCAATGGGGGCAGTTTTAGGACAATATGATGAAGATGGTAAGAAAGAGCGGGAGATTTACTATATCAGCAAGACATTGTCTGGATATGAATCAAAATAATCAGCATTAGAGAAAACATGTTTTTTGTACCATAAGTAAAAATACCACTTAATGGGCCAAATTGATACTTGAATCATGTTTTGGTCCTCATCCAAGCCCACTAACCCCGATCAACCAAGGCGGCCCACCAGTCCGCACGGACTGGTCAATGGTCAAAGTCGGCCAACTATCAAAGTCAACTTCCGGTCAAGGTCGATGGTCAAAGTCGGTCAACTATCAAAGTCAACTTCCGGTCAAGGTCATGGTCAACGGTCGGTCAACAGTCAAGGTCAACCGTAGGTCAACTATCGAAGTCAGTCGCACCCTAGCCAATTTTCGGTCTTGTAGCCAAAGAAGCCGCAAACCAATTCCCGGCCAAAAACTCTTCCACGCCGCTAACCAGCTCCAACCATGCGCCAGCCGACCTCCATTCACACTCGCCAAACATCATGCATGTCAACCATCAAGCCAGTCCCTACCCATGCGGTCGGATTGTTCACAAAGAAATGTCCACCAATATCGCCACCATCATTTATGCGAATTTATCATGGAAGCATAAATGTGCGCTTCATGCAATGAATTCCAGAGCTTGACCATGCGAATTGAAGTCCAGAGTTTCACCATGCAATATTCATTTCAAGAGTTTTAGCCATGCAAAGGCTAAATGCAGCTTTCACCATGCGTACTAATTGCTTCAGTTTTATACATGCAGAATTAACTCCAACTATTTCATTCAGAATTGATGATGGAGACATGAATGAGCAGTTAATGTAATTTATGTTTGTATTTAGATGTGGAACTGTATAAATAGGAAGGGGCAGAAATCAGGAAAGGGAGGCGAAGAGGAGAGAAAAACATACTTTGTAATACAAAAGTCAATAAAACATTTCTCCCCAAGGGGATTCTCCCCAAGGGGGATCTCCGTGGACATAGGCAACCTATGCCGAACCACGTTAAACCTCTGTCTTTCATTTTGTTCTTCATTTCGTCTCCTAACCCAAAATACACACCAAACTATCCATTCATCGTGTTTCGTGCCCAAAAGTAATTTTGGGTACAAACATTACGCCGACTAAGGGGACATACGAGAAAACAAATCGTGTTTTTCCATTGAGAAAAGTTGTAGAAAATGCTTCAAAATCTTGTCCGCGAAAAAAGCAGTCTGAGCGTTTTGAAAAATCACTGCTGCAGTCCAGTTGACCGCAACTGCTGCAGTCCATTTGATCATAACGATCATGATCCAGTGATCGCAGTCTGCCGGCCACTGTATAATCGTACATACTACAGTCCAGTTGATCGCAATCGCCGCAATCAAGATTCGCCCGTTTCGTGATTTGTTTGGCTATTACTCGGATATCGATGAAAATCGCGTCACTACAAAAATCGATGATAGTGTTGCTGGGACGCTCGGTTGCGGCCAAAGATGTAGTGAAATACCATCAAAACTGTTGTAGGAGATTCGATCCACAACATGGCTGATCCGATTTCGATTTCTATCATCGCCGTCCACCGATCGGGTTCTGCGGTTCGATTAATCACAATTACTATAGCCCAAAGATTATAGTCGGAAGCCACCAAAGCCGACTCACTCATGAACATCGCTAAGATTTTTGCCGGGATGTTCGATCCGCAGATGTTCATGGAGAAAATGTTGCAAGGAGAAAGGACAATGAAGTACTCAAAATGTACAAAGGGGAAGTCAAAGAAGGATAACACTTCAACCATCCGTTGCAAGAAGGCATGAAAGAAAAGACAACGGTTCCCCAAAGCAGTCACCAAATATTCGGAGTAAAGGTCACGGTTTCAGAAGATCACACCAAAAAGTTTCAAAAAAAAAAAAAAAAAAAAAAAAACGGCCGACCAGCCGAAAAACTCCCCGACAGCCAAAAGCGGCCCAACCCGCCGGCCATCACGAGCGGCGGCGGAGGCGGCAGCGGCGGCAACGCTCAGATCTGTTCACCCTCTTCAGGGGTTTCGTTCACCTACATTTGTTTTGACTCACCCACGTCAAGGGTGTCCATCACCCACGTCATAGTTCTTCGATGCTTCCAGATATATCAAAGTTCGATGCGCAGCAAATGACCACCGTGGATTTTCTAAGGTACATCAAACTTCGATGATCCGCGATACATCAAAATTCCATTCTCAGCAACAGTTCGATGCAACGGTGGTACATCAACCTTCGATGCGCTGAACACACAGACCGTTGAAGCTCCCTGGTACATCCATTTTCGATGTTCTGTAAAACATCAAAATCAAATTCAAATTCAAAAAAAAAAAAAAAAAATCAGGAAAAAGCCGGCGGCCTCCACGAGCGGCGGAGAACGCAGCAGCGCGACGGCGCAGGCGGACGGCGAGGCGGACGAGCCGCCACCACCAGCGAGCGGCAATCGGCAGTAGTCGCCGATTAATCTGCGATGCTGACAGGAGCCTCGATTTGTTGCAGCTCCGGTACAACTTAATCCCGTAGCCCTCGGATCTTTCCGCCCCGTTCCTCTTGCCTTGCGGATATGTACACCCCACTAGGGCTTGGCCTAAAAATCTGTTTCGCTGATATCTTCTTCGTCTCACGTCCGAATTGGATGATTTTTGGTTCGTTGCGATCGCATTTCAATATCCTACGATATGAAGGTAAATTTTTGCAATTGGAGAATAATATTTTTGGGTACAATCACGTCATCAACATGTTTGGAGCAAGGGGCTAACCAACCAATTTCGTTTCTTCGATAACTTCTTCTTCATGCATCCGAATTGAGTGATTGTCGGCCCGATGAGATCGTATGTCAATTACCAAGGTCGTGAAGGCGACATTCCAATTTTCGGAGAAAGTTAAAATTTTTAGAAACGGACACCACCGAAAACACTGCAGTCCAGTTGATCGAACTACTGCAGTCCTTTTCCACATAACTATTATAGTCAGTTGATCGAACTATTGTAATCCGTTTTCACAGCAACAGCTGTTGGCCTGTTGATCGAACAGCCGCAGTCCTTTTAATTCCTACAGATCCGATGGGTCGAATCACTTGTAGTCCGATTTTCCCAAAAATTATTTCAATACAGTTTTCCTCACAACTGGTTCAGTCCAGTTTTGCGCATAATCATTGCGGTCTGGCAGATCATCACTCTTGAAATACAGCCCGTGGCAACTGTCTTCGATCCACTTGGACTTAATCGGTACATTCCACCCCACGCACAAATCAATTACTAAGTCGAGACGAGACGCTAAGGCAACTATACTAATCATCGTCATTTGGAAAACACCGACATAGCCGGTGGGCATCCTAATCACTTCGTAGCGAAGTCACGATAATATTTTCAATAAGGTAAGTATACAATTTACATATTTTTGCATCTTTTCATATATTCATGCATACTTTTGTTCAGTAAGACACCTTTAATGTGGCAAGCATCTTCTCACGAGGGGATGCACACATTTCAATTCTGCGCGCATCTGGAATAGTGGGATTGGCCCCCCCGCGCGAATTCCAGATAGCAGACATATTCAAAATCCCATGCGCGAGCAAAATGCAGCAAGGAAGTGCACCCTTGTGCAAGCATTGAGCAGCATGACAATTACTATCTTCCGGGGGCGAGTTGCATATCACTTCAACATGACTGACCATCACTTGGGAGCGAGATATGTAACACCTCATGGTCTAAAAATTACTCTTTTGGGGCAAGCTGTGTAACACTTCATACGCTTGGGGGCAAGTTACATAGCACCTAATTGTAATGCGTAATTAAGCTTCCGAAAATCGAAACTTCAGGTAAGCCAAACTTCTTAATCCTCCAACGAGTTGCAGGATTAAGAGGGGGCGAGCGTACACCCTAATATTTTTACGCAATTTTTACAATCAGTAATGTTAAATCGCTATAGTTATGTTGATTGAATTATTGTACTCCGGTTCAAAAGCAAATCTGCGCACTTGGTTTGACGCGACCGATGCGGTCGGTTTGCCTATGAATTCTGGACTCGGTTGACGAATCGATGCGATCTGGTTGTTCTCCGGTTGGACGCGGCCCGGTCTTTTGTCTAGTTTTATTTGTAAAAGTTACACCTTGGTTTATCGAACTGTTTAAATCTAGTCTCTCGGCAGCTGCTGCAGTCCAGCTGATTGAGCTACTGCAGTCCGTCTCTGTTTGTACTCCTGCAGTCCAGCTGATCGCAGCTGCTGCAATGCTCGATGCTGCTGCAGACCAGCTGATCGAAGCTGTTGCAGTCCGGCTCATTACAACTCTGCCAGTCCGGTGATGGCAGGCTCTTTGTAGTGCGATTTGCTCGTCGCTCTGCGGTCCGGTGATCGCAGTTCTTTATAGCGCACGATTTTGTTCGCAGCTCCTGCCCGATCCGGCTGATCGCAGCTTTGTTGTAGTGTAGTTTTTGCTCGTTGCTCTGCGTCCCGGCTGATCGCAGCTGCTGCAATGCTCGATCTGCTGCAGACCAGTGATCGGCTGCTGTAGTCGGCTACGTTCGCAACTCTGCCGAGTCCAGGTGATCGCGCATTGCTGCGTGCCGATTTGTTACGACTCTGCCGATCCAGTGATCGCGCAGTTGTTGTAGTGCTGATTTTGCTCGTTGCTCTGCAGATCCGGTGATCGCAGTTGCTTTGCAATGCTTCGATCTTCTTGCGAGACCAGTGATCGAAGGCTGCTTGTAGTCAGCTCGATTCGCAACTCCTGCTGATCCAGTGATCGCAGTGCTGCAATGAAGTTTGCTCGTCACTCTGCATTCCAGTTGATCGCAGCTTCTCTGTAGTCGCGATTTTGCTCGTTGCTCTATGATCCGGTGATCGCGGTCTGCTGCCGATGCTCGATCTTTGCTGCAGACACGGTGATCGAAGCTGCTGCGATCGGCTACTGTCGCAACTCCTGCCGGTCCGGTGATCGCGAGCTTGCTGCGGTGCGTGATTTGCTCGATCTTCGCTCTGAACCAGCTGATCGAAGGCTGCTGCCGATCCAGCTACGATTCGCAACTCCTCCGATCCAGCTGATCGCGAGCTGCTTTGCGTGCATTTTGCTCGTCACTCTGCCATCCAGTGATCACAGTACTCTGCAGACCCGACTTCACTCAATGTTGTTACTACTCATTTCCAACATCACTCTGCTCCATTATCAAGCTTCCATTGCATCACCTCGATCTTGTTTTTTGCGGGACTTGGGGCGACTTGATTACGATCTCCACAATCAAAGAAGGTGTTTCTATTTACGCTTCAGCAACATAAATGTACTCTTGGGGGCGTCTTGTTTTTTTTTTTGGTAAGTCCAAAATTGTATTGATGAATAGCAAATATTTACAAAAGTTTACAAGAAAAGAGGTCAAAAGACCCCAAAAACTTATAAACTATTTAAATCTAAAATAAGAGACATTTGGGTATTCTAAATTTCTTAGGAAATACGGTCTCTCATCATAATTCATCTCTTCACCACTCCTTAGGAGACAACCTCTTTTTGCCATGGAATCACCAAAAATTTGCTTCACGATAAGTGTGGACAAAACGAATTGAATCATAGCCGTCTTGAATCTTACTCCATCTTTGCCTAGCAAACCAAGGTACATTAGAGTTCTCAAACGCCAAAATTGCACCAATAGAATCGATCTCACCAAAACTTTACGGACTCCCCACTTCATTGCCCATTCTAAACCAACAATGACGCCATATAATTCTGCCAAAAATTATTTGTTGACCCCAATCCAATGCTCATGGCTCCAACAAAATTACAATCATGATCACGTACCACAACACTGCACCAGCAACACCTGGGTTCCCCCTTGGCAGCACCATCACAACACAAGAGAAGTTCATCCCTGTTTGGCGGCTCAAAAACACATTCAACAGGTTGCACCGTTTTCACTTTTCTATGACGAACACGGAAACAATTCAAAATTTCTAAATCTGCTGTAGTATTGTGCATAAAACTCTTCAACCGCACGGCATAATCATGAATCAAATGAAAAACCCTCTGTTTAAAAAACTGAATACTAACAACAGCGTTTTGAAAGCACGCCATATTTCTTGTATTCCATAGCTCCGAACGAATGACAAGGTTGGTTAGCAGCCATAAATCCTTAACAATTCTACTCCTTCCTTTGGCAGATTTATAAGAAGTAACCAAATCATAATGAGGCTGCAAATTGAACAAACCTGAGCACCACTGCCAAGCTTGATTTGCAAACGTACAGCTCCATAAAATATGTTCAAGTGATTCTTCCTCCAGACTTGCAAAGATAACATCTGTTGGCAATTTCGGCTTTGAATCTGTTTTTCAACTTGTCTTGAGTCGCACAAGCTTCCCTCACAATCTTCCACCTTAATGCAACAAGCTTAGGATGAATTGCACGCCTCCATAACAGACCATAAACATCCAAGTAGCATATTTTTCCGCACTGAGCTCCTTAGTCAAGAGACCAGTAAAATGGCCTTTCAACTCCGGCATCCACACCCCGCAATCGGTCCCTCCTTGAAGCAATGGTAAGTTGTTTAAGTCCACCCAGCCCCGATCGGATTTTGAATATGAACTCCCGCAATGTACAAGAATTATTAGCTATAATTTCACTAACCATGACCGTGCCATCCAGATTATAATCACCTAGCATATCCGCAATACATTCATTACCATACCACACATCAAAATAAAGAGATGTATTCCTTCCATCACCTAGAAGAACTTTGGTATTCTTGTCCACAATGGAATGAACTAATCTAATGCCTGGAAGAATAGAAGAGTTCACACCATAATGCTTTATGCGACCAAGGCGTGAAGTGTATTTCGCCCATAAAAACCTCGCCCATTTTTTGTTGGAAGAACGAATGTTCCACCATAACTTCATAAGAAGCGCCTTGTTAGTAACAGCCATACTAGTAATACCCAAACCACCTTCCTTCAAAGGGCAGCAAACCTTAGGAAAACCAACCACACACTTCCTTGCCACTTCAAAGCATCTCGACCAAAGAAAATTGCGGATCACCCTTTCAAACTTGTTGGATGAACTTCTTAGGCCATTTGTACACTGACATATTGTTAATGGAATATCTAGCAATCACTGAATTAATGAGCAAAATTCTGTCTTGAAAAGAAAGCAATTTTCCTTTCCAAACCGTAAGTGATTCTTAATTTTATCAATCACATTGCTAATATGACGATACTTAACAGCTCACCGGCATGATTTGAACACCTAGATACCAATCAGGAAAAGTAGAAACCTCCATGCCAAGTAAATTTGTTATTGTTCTACAAATGACTCAAAGAACCACCACCAAAGTAAACCTTACTCTTTTGACGACAAACCGTTTGACTAGAAGTCTGCTTGATATTTGCCAAGCAACGCAAGAAGATTATGCAAACTCTTCATGTTGCCTTTACAAAAAATCATTATGTCATCCGCAAAAGAAAAGGTGAGTAGGAGAAATACCTTTTTCTTTTTCGAAAGCATCGGCGTCATCTTCTTCTCAAGAAATAATTTTGACAGATTTCTGCTTAGAACATCCTCAATCAAAACAAAAATAAGAGGCGATAAAGGATCACCTTGCCTTAGGCCTCTATTAATCTTGAAGAAACCCTCCGGACTACCATTAAGAAGTGTAGGATCATAATATCGCAACGTACAAGGCTCGCGGGATTAATGAACAGCGGGCGTCGCGAGGGAGTCGCAGGGAGCTAAAATAAACGACGCAATGAATAACGACAGGCAAAACATAAAGAAGACGTGAGACCTGGCGAGGGTTAAGAAGTGTCGCGAGAGTGAATGTTTGTGCATCTGCGACACTTCGCGAGACATTCACGAAAATAAAGGGGAGCTTAGATGTCATCCACTATGTATTACCCTATATAAAGGGCTAAATGAGTCTGTAAGAGGAGAGATCTTTTTGGAATTGTTGGGCAAGTCATTAGGAGAGAGAAAGTTTAAGCATGCTTTAATTTCTAAGTGTAATTCTATTTTCCTATATAAACATTTCATGAATTCAATCAATAAAGACTCTGGATCTTACATCTTTCAATGGATTAATTAAGCAAAATCGAGTAAGGGGTGTAGTGTGGGAAATCCTGCTACTACATATGCGCTAGAAACCGGGGAGAGAGCGAGAGATTGACGTAGAAATTGGAAGGAATTTGGATTAACGAGAGAAAAGGTTTGGAGAAGATACTCAAGAATTCATTGGAAAAGAAAAATGGCTAGAAGAAGAAATGTACAAGGGCAACCAACGATTGTAAGAAGAAGTGGGAGACTTCTTTGGAGAAAGGAGGAATGAAACAGGAGAATCGTCAAGGATGAATATGAGAAACGATGGAGAAGATCAAAACCAACCACCGATCTCCCCAGGTAGCAAACGCGGCTGTGGATTATGATAGAGTAAGTGTACATACTTGGAGGTCTGATTACGAAGACGAGAGAGAAGAGGAGCGGCACTGGTGAACAATGGACAAGGAGAGCAAGGAATGAATGGAGAAAACGAAGAAATCGCAACATTAGAAAGATTGAGACAAACAATACACGAAGAGAGACGGTTAGAGGCGAAGAACGAGCAAACTTGACAAGACGAGAATCATGAATTGAGGATGGAAAATATGAGGTTGCAAAATAGGAGATCTAGAAGTAGCGTGAGATCAAGTTCAAGATCGAATAGGGAAGAAAGAAGGAGAGTTTTACCAACGAAAGTACAGGAAGAAACACAAAATCCGAGTATAGAGCATGGCGAGAGAAGAGGGGAAATAGAAGATCGTTATATTCCTCAACCTGAAAATCTTCAAAATGAGCGGAATAGGGAAAATCAAGGAAACATGCAACTCCAAGAACCGAATGACCCAGTGCCCAAGGAGAATAATCTTGCACGGGAGAGAAGAATTGAGAAGAAACCGAGAAATCGAGGATGACATTGAGAGACACTACATTGAACAAGCGCGGCTGGCTCGCGAGAGAGAAAGGATAAGAGCAGAAATGGAAAATCAAGAGATGGAAGAAGCAATCCGACGAATAACCATGACAACCGCGAAAGAAGAAGGGAACAAAATCGTACCAATAGAAATATTAATGAAGAATATGAGAGGGTGCGGATGAGAGGCTGAGAGACAGCCAAGAGGAGAGAACAACCGATATAATGGCGTGCGAATGTGAAAAGAAACGAAGAAGAGCGTCGCGAGAGAAAGAAGAGGAGAAAATAACGAGCGGGAAGGTCAAAACGAACGAGCGAAGAAGGAGAGAGCGAGCTAAAAAGACCCGGTAGAATCAAATTCTGAGGCAAATGAACAAATCTTAAGAGAACTGGTTGAAATGAGAGGATTGTTGAACAATAGAAGGGAAGGAGGAAGGAAACAATTGGATGAAGCCATCGCGAGAAGGCTGCGAAGAATCCCTTCACGCTAGAAGTACGAGATGGGAGGAATACCTCCTAAGTGCAATCTTCTGCATTAACAAACATCTTCGATGGAACAACTGCGCGGTACAACATATCAAGGCCTATATGAGGTGTATCTTTGCAGTGGGAGAATCATGATGCTATCTTTGTGCAAATATTTCGCATCAAGCCTAATTGGAGAAGCACTAAAATGGTTTGAGGGTCTACCAAGGAACACAATCACATCATTCAATCATTTACAAGCCACATACCTGGGAGCATACATAAGTAACAACTCTTCACGACCAGGTATTGAAGATGTATTCGGGTTGAAACAAAGGGTTGGCGAGAGCTTAAGGCGATTGACATTAAGATGGAGAACCATGTGTAGCGAAATGGCGGGACGGGTTGAGGAAAGATATCTCATCCTCTCATTTGTGAATGCTCTCTTCGCGACTAACTTGTTATACATTCAAATTTTTAGAGTCAAAAATACAATCACGATGGCGAAGCTGCGAGAGTTACGGGAAGAATATATCGCCTTAGAAGAAAGACGGAATGAAATGAATTCTTATCCTTCGCGAACACAAACTCGAATCTTTGCGAACGCAAGCTTGTTACCTCAATTCATAAATACGGTGGCGAGCACTTCGCAAGGACGGCAAGCGAGGGAAGGGCGATGAGGGACGAGCGGAAGATAGTAGCTATGGGAAGCCATGACCGGGAGGAGTTTGAACAAGAAAGGAACTACTATAACCGTAACAAGCAATAATAAGATTCGAGGCTAGATCATGTGCAAGAAACTTACGGTGGACGAAGGCAATATAACCATGGAGGGCAGAGAAGTCGCAAAATAGTATGGGAACCAATTAAGATGCCTCCACTGAAGGCTAGTGTGGAAAAGATATGGGAGGCTATACTTGTGATGGAAGATGTCCCGGCACACCTTGGAACAGCGGGATGGAACCACCACCCCGAGGCGACGAAGTCATGAGTTTTGTTCTTACCACCGCTTCCATGGACATCAAACAAGCGACTGCGAAAACGTAAAGAGAATCATTCTCGGGATGATTGATCAAGGGAAGTGAATCACTTTCTAAAGGGAGAAGAAAAGGCCGGACATTACCACCACCACGAAAATGCACGAAACGATGTCGAGCGAAAGGAAAGGAAAACATTTGTGATAGAGGTCGGAACAAAAGCTAAAAATTTGAATTGCAACTCTATCGTCCACTCTTATCGCACAATCGAAGATTTTCATGACAACGTGCTCGGTAGAGTCTTTGCGAGAGATGCTAATGATAAAGAAATAATGAGTTTGGCGAGAAACGACGCGAGTTAGAAAAGTGGCAGTGAAGACTATTTCTTTCTCTGAGATGAAGTGCCAAAAGGAAGAGAAACACATGATAGCCCGTTGGTTGTGAAACTAGAGATTAACCGAAACCAGTTGATGGGGAAGATGATGAAGCGAGAAGCTTGCTGGGCGATCAACGAATCTAATCGACACCGGAAGTTCGGTGAATATTCTCTTTTACCATACTTACAAGACGATGGGAGGAAAAGATGAGGATTTGATCCCCTCGACATATAAGATATATGGCTTTAATGGCACTGCAAACAAACCAAAGGGAGAGGTTCACATGAGAATACCTCTACAAGGATTATCAAGCGATATCTTATTACTGTGTGGTTGACGTGGAATCTCCATATAATGCGATTGGGAGGCCATGGCTTCATGAAATCTTGGGAGTCGCATCAACATATCATCAATGTATAAAATTTCCACATCCAAATGGCATTGGTATTATACGGGGAGATTGGAAGGAGTCACGGCAATGTCATGAGGTCGATGTAGAAAACTGCGAAGAAAGAAATGCCAAAAGAAAGGGTTGGAAGCAACATGTGAGAGATGAGCGAGAGAAAGGAAAAAGCGATGGTAGATGTTATAGAAGTAAGGACTGAACATACCTCGCGAGGTGAATGCCTAAAACAGGCGAATGTTATGATAATAAAGGAGCGAAGGATATGAGGAACAAAAGGCATAAGAAGTGAATAGTCAACAAAAGCGGGGAGGAAAAGTAGCAATTGAAGTAATGATGTGCGAGAATCTTGCAGTCAAGGGTAAATGAGAATTCGATTAAGAAAGAGATAAAGACACAACAAATGAAATGAAATTTTGCGAATACTTCGCAAACAAATATTAACAAATAATGAAACATGAATGATTGAATGATTGAATGATTTAACAAAGATGAATGAGTAAATGAATGGGACGAACCTTTATGGCGTACACCCTAGTTCGCGAATAACATTTCGTAAGAGGCAAATGTAAGACCTAAAGTGCGTCATATAAGGGGTATCTCTCGACATGGCTCGGGGGAAGGTTACACCGCTCCCGAAGCCTGAGTCATGAAAATTTGGGGCCCATGAAAGCCTATCCGGAAGAGGTACCTTGGATTCCCAACTATATATATAAGGTTATACCACAGTTGGGCGGCCGAGGTCTCTTCTTAGAGTCGATGTATATGCTCAAGGCGCAGAGGTACACGTTGAGCGAGTGCCCGGGATGGATGAACCTACCCTGGCCATTCTTGGCAAGTCTTGGCATATGTTGCACTCGCCCGAAGAAAACTCCACTTAGGGTGCGGTCTCGTAACCATAAACCATATAGGTATAAGGGATAAGAGGCTGCGAAAACAAACAGTTGTTGTTAAGACCGGATGGGAGGAGCTAGTCTTGTATGGCCGATGTTTCGCCTCCTTGAAGGGGCAACCGGGGAGATGATAAGGCGACGCTCTCCATTAGGGGGTGTCAAAACAGACGCAAATGTCATAAGGCTATGTTTTCGCAAGAGAATTTAGGCTTGTCATATTTGTGCAATGATCTGCGGAGGCAATAATACTAACGCGAGGGTAAGGCGAGATCAATGGGTCTTTACACGAAAGTGTACGGACGTCCTGCGATTTCGTCGCACGGCGACAATGTCATGGGGCTATGTGTTCGCAAGACTATATAGGCTGTCATATTGTCGCAACTAAAACATCTGCCGAGAGCAAAAATACTTGGAAAATGATAAGGCAAGATCAATGGGTCTTTACATGCAAGTGTAAAGACGTCCTGCGATTTTGTCGCAATAAAAGGTGGCGAGGGAAGACCTCTAATTAGGGAGGTCTAACTCGGAAGACCACACAAAAATGACAAGGCAGGGTCAATGGGCCCTTACTTGAAAATGTAAGGGCGGCTTGCGACCTTGTCGCAATGAGAAGAGATAAAATACATTTATGAAGATAAGGCAAGGCAAGTAAAATTCTTGATTTATGAAGATACCTGCGACCCCGTCGCCACAATACATTTCAATAACAATAAAATTATTATTCAACCATATACGGGATGACAACTAAAATCTTCCATCGAAGATAAATAACGAGAGGCAAGTATGGGAATGGAAAAGATGGAATATTGTTATTCATCTTCGATGAAAGAGTTATACATCAATAATGTTAGCCAATTATATTACAAGGAAGAACTACCAAAAAAGGGGAGTGAAGATTGAATTCGGGGGAAAAATCCAAGAAATACACTATAATAAGGATACGAAAATGTACGGATATTACAAGCGGAGAAAGAAAACAAAAAGAGTTATCTCTTTGGTGATTCTTCTTCTTCATCGATTCTTCGATCGATTATTCTCATCGCGAAAATTTTCTTCTTCGCCGGCCTACATTTCTCAAACGTCGAGACAGGCAGATTCTCGGGAACCTTTTCAAGGAGACAGGGATATGAATGCGAGAGGGATATTGTGGTCCTTACAAACATACTCCATGCCTCCATTGTGAAAACGAATAGCATCATTATTAAAGTTCTCCACGTCGTTAGAAATTGTTTCTTCAACTTGGAATATCTATTCTCGCGAAGGAGAGATTCTTTGCGAGCTGTTGTTCTTTTCGGTTTCGAGTTCTTCAATTCTCGTTGGAAAATTCTGGCGAGTTGTTCTTTTGATTCAAGCTCTCTAATTCTAACACTCGGCCTCTTCTCAGTTAAAATAAGAAACAACAAGTTAACAATTTACAAGCAATACTACGAAGTAAGAAGCAATAAGGTATAATAAGTAACCTTCTCTATCGGATATCATATCTTTAATCAAGGAAGTATGCTCGGCATGAAGACTAACATCAACACCTAGGTTATTCTGGCATTATCTAAAACCTTAAGCCCGGCGAATTCATCATCACTATTAATAACGAGAAGAGAACGAACTTGCTCTTCTCCATTTGCTTAAAATATGGTATTCGATGAAGGAGTTCATCTCGTTCAACTTGCACGCCAAGAAGAGATTTGTGGAATTAACTAATGCACGTGCACCTCTGTTAGTAATACGATCGTTCTCATCTATGAGATCACTAATTTTCTTCCTTAAAGTCTTGATTTTCTTCTCGGAATCAAGGTACATTCGTTTAAAGCGATTAGTTAAATTTAAACTAGATCTGTGTTCGATCTCCAAGAGATGATATTTGGATTGAAGATCCTTTAATGAAAGGAGGTTAGTTTTATTGGAGGAACTACTTAGAGATTGATTGAGGTGAGCGAGAAGAAGATCATTATCCATAGGTCCAGGAAATGTACGGAGAAGAATAGCCTCATCGGAGAGATTATATACATCTGCGAAGGTAATAAGTTAGGCGGCAATATGCAACCGATAAAATAGAAATGATAAAAGGAAGTAAAATCTTATACCATAAAGTTGTTGATTAGCGTTCTGAAGAGTGGACACCCTATCCTTTTGGGAGTCAAGTTCGGTATTTAACTTTTGAATTTTCTCGTCTTTATCGCGAGATGGCGCAATGACTTCGTCTCTAATTCTTGAATCTTCTTGCTCAATTGCAAATTCTTCTTTTCAAGATTGTTGCGTCTTCTCTCGAGATCCGAGGCAACTACAAAAGAAGTTCTTCCAACCTATAAAAGAAGATAGAAAAATCATTAATATATATATATATTTAAAAATTTAAAATTAACGGGAAATACATTTGCATACGTACCAAAGATCCAAGTGCATTCAAAAGTCGGGAGACACAGTTCTAGAGGTTCCATTGAAAGAATTATTGCCCTCTAATAAAGTAGCATTACACACGTTTGCGAGCCCCGCAAAGAGAAGCTAGGGAGCATCTCCTATTCCTTGAAACTTGATGCGAGAAGATGCTAGATAAGCGATCCATAGAAGAAGCTGGTCGACGGAATCTTCTTGGCGAGAGAAGGATCCGAGTCATGGTTATCCTCGTCGAAGATTCAGAGCTTGAGCTAAGGCGAGAAGAAGATTGGACCTTTAAACTTCTTAGTTAATGGGCGAAGATTTACCCTTGCGAGCAGCAGTTTTACCGTACTTTTAATCTTCGCTTATTACTGACTTCTTGGTGAAACCTTCGCATACGGTTAAAGATAAAAACAGAAAGGCAACAATATTGTTTCAAATAACAAAGGAAATGTTTCTTACTTCACTCGTAAGCGATCGAAGTATGGTCAGAGTACTCTCCAACGGATTATCCTTGTACTTTCTTCTCAATTTGGCGATCTGAGAAATTATACAAACTCAACATATGTAAAAAAGAAAGTTGCAAAGGCAAGATTTAAAATGGGAAACATACCTCATTTGCCTTATCAGGCCATTTGAATTCCCAAGGATGATACCCTGCGAGATTCGCGGGGAAGAACGTGCGGGCCGCGATATAAGGACCATTTAAAATCAAGGGTACAACCCACCATTTCTCATCTTTGGAGTGGCGAGGTAGTATTATTGCCGGGTGCCAATCAATATCCTGCATGAGCAATTTATCCTCGGGGACATTATCCTTCTTTTTCGAGGCGAATGCCCCAGTGAGATTTCGCATTAATCATCTTTATCACTTTGAATAGTTTTCAAAAAGCTCTCTACTTGTACTTCTCAAATTTATTTCCAAGTCTCATGAAATCGGGGTGCCTAACGGTAGTAGGGTATAAAGATCCTTTGCCAAACACCCCGATTCGCGAACTCAAGCATTAGGCGAATGCAATCGCCACTCAATTGATAAACAGCCCGAGAGAATTTTTCATGGGCCAAGATTTCATAAAATAAAGGCATCTCAGGATTGTACAAAGGGAATGGGAAGTCCCGCGAGAAGCTGACCTAGCGAGACTATAATCTTTTGATCATCACATTGATGATCAGAAAACAGCTTTGCAGAAAGGATAGATGAAGGTTCTTGATCAGGAATGGTTGATAGAGTAAAACCCTTTTCGAGCAACTTCTGTTGAACTTCATCAAAAGAAGCTTTGTATGCACGACTAATGGAAGCCATTATCAGTATGGGAATGGATGGGATGTTAAAGGTTAGGATCAGCGCTAGAAAGGACGAAGAAAAGATTTGCAGTAGCAGGAGCGCAAATTGCGGAAGGAGAGAGTCAAAGAAAGGTTGCAGAGAGAAACTAAAGAATGAAAAGGAGGGGAAAAGAAAACTATATATAGGGAAAAAGATCCTCGAGAAAAACGAGGTCATTTAATGCGAAGAGACATGAATGGTCAAGAATAAGCGGTTGAAAGAAACGTGTCAAGAAAAGACATTAATAATCAAAATCCGTGTAAAAGTACAAAAGCCGAAACAGATAAAGATAAGCGATCGCGGAAACAATATTGTAAAAATCTCATGATACTCTTCCCTCGCGGGAGAAATATGAGGAGAGATAGGAGACGATACTTCGTATATATCTCAAAAGAAGCTTCGAACTTTACAAAAGAATAGAGGCAAGTACGTACTTTTCAAGGAAAGTATTCTTTTGCTCGTTCCTTCACCAATTGAAACCAAGGAATATGACAACAATGAATTTTTCCTTCAAATCGCTCTTCAAGCAATATTCAAGGAAAAGAGGCAAGATGTAGGATCATAATATCGCAACGTACAAGGCTCGCGGGGATTAATGAACGACGAGCGTCGCGAGGAGTCGCGGGGAGCTAAAATAAACGACGCAATGAATAACGACAGGCAAAACATAAAGAAGACGTGAGACTGGCGAGGGTTAAGAAGTGTCGCGAGAGTGAATGTTTGTGCATCACGACACTCCATGAGACATTCCCCAGAAAATAAAGGGAGCTTAGGCTGTCATCCACTATGTATTACCCTATATAAAGGGCTAAATGAGTCTGTAAGGAGAGAGATCTTTTTGGAATTGTTGGGCAAGTCATTAGGAGAGAGAAAGTTTAAGCATGCTTTAATTTCTAAGTGTAATTCTATTTTCCTATATAAACATTTCATGAATTCAATCAATAAAGACTCTTGATCTTACATCTTTCAATGGATTAATTAAGCAAAATCGAGTAAGGGGTGTAGTGTGGGAAATCCTGCTACTACAAGAAGTATAGAAATACGAGCTGAGTTAAGAATCGAAAGGATCCAAGAACACCAACTTTGAGAAAAACCATACCTCAGAAAACTTCCAAAACGAAAGACCAACTTACCGTATCAAAAGCCTGGGTGATATCAAGCTTTAGACCCAAATTGCCATCTTTCCGCTTAATTTTAAGCTCATTAACCATCTCCGACGCCACACTGATGTTTTCATGAATGTTTCTCCCCTTCATGAAAGCAACTTGCTCTCTCAAAACAAGATTATCAAGTACACTACCCAGTCTTGTAGCTAAAATCTTAGTAAAAATTTTAAAGAAAAATTACTAAGACCAATGGGCCTAAAGTTACGAAGAGTGTTGGCTCCTCTAACCTTGGCTAATAAAATCAAAAGACTAGAGTTGGTACCTTGAGGAATTATTTTTCTTGCCAAAAAAGGAAATAGCGTTGTGAAGGTCTTGTTGTATTACATCCCAACAATACCTATAGAAACAACCGAGAAAAACCGTCGGGGCCAGTGCACTATCCGCTCCAAGATCAAAAACAGCAGCCTTTATCTCCTCTATAGTAGGAATTTCATCCATTCTCGACTATCTTCGAAGAGATAATGTTATGATCATAATGGAATAATTCCTCATCAATTGGCAATTCAACACCATTAAATTTAGAATCAAAGAAAGAGACCATGCATGATCTCTAATTTGGTCATAATCGGTGAGAATGTTCCCACTCTCATCTACCAATTCGAGAAATCGATTATTACTCCTACGAATTGAACATTGGTATGAAAAAAGAAGTATTGCTAGCACCATCCGTGAGCCATTTATTTCTCGACTTCTGTTTCAACATAATGGAATGTTGAGAACGAATCTCTTAAAGAGTCACTGAAAGCTTCTTTGGCATAATTCAACTTAGTAACATCTCTCTGGTCTTCATCGGAAATACGAAGAGCAACTTCCATAGTCAACTTAGCTGTTTGAGCTTTGCATACACATTGCCAAAAACCCTAAGGTTCCATTCTTTCATAGCCGCCTTGAATCTCTTAAGCTTGAAAGGAAAAATAAAAGAAGGTGAACCGAAACAGAGCACTCCGGCTCTCCATAACCATACGCAAGAAATCGGGGTGAGAAAACCACATCTTTTGCACTCTAAAAGGAGCTCTTTTGGTCTAGAGTTGGCAACAAGAAAACCCATAAGAGGAGAATGGTCGGAAACTTCACGAGGAAGAGCTTTACACCTCCAATTCTCAAACTTATTTAACCACGCCTCATTAATAATAGCTCTATCCAGCTTGCAAAGAATTCTACGCACACCAGTTTGACCATTAGCCCAAGTGAACTTTGAACCAAAGAAATCAGTCAAAGAGATCATTATCATCCATCCAATCACTAAAATCATTAATGACTGAAGTTCGCGGTTCACGACCACCTTTTTCTCATCATTCGCAACACACAATTAAAATCACCCATCACCAACCACGGAGTATTAATATCTACTGAAGTGAGTTGTTGCCATAATCTTCTACGAGGGACTTGAAAACAGCTTGCATGAACAAAGGATACCAACACACCCTCTGTTTCAATAGTAATAGCTTGCTTACTAGTATTAACAACTATAGGCCTTGTCATGTCATTCAACCAAAAAATCCAGATGTTTGCTTTAGAAAAACCATCAGAATTATGAATAATATCTTTTTTGTAACCATCCACAAATAACCCTTGCATAAAACTAAAAGTACAGTGCACCTTTGGTTCAGCAATGCAAAAGATATCCGGCTTATTTTCTTTAAGAAGTTCTTGTAATTTGCCCCTTGCAGCATGGCGTGCAATGCCATTGATGTTCCGAAAAAGAACACGCATTAAAAACCTTGTTTGGAGGAATTGTTAACTGCACTGAGAAGAAGCCCCAGTATTTATCCTTGGAGAATTACCTTTTTCAACACGGTTTCTTAGAATTGATGCTTCCAAACCCAATTCAGAACCAGATTCGGAAATAGTTTCCAAATTGGAATTTTTTGCAGCCGTACTATTAACCACTCTTTGCAAGCTTTTAATGCGTTCTCTCTGTGCTTCTTGTTCAGCCCTGAACTTGGCATCAGCTGAGCTCTCAGCCACATCCGGAAAGAAATTTAGAGCATCAAACTTGTTCTTATTAAGTAAAAACTCACCAGCCATTAGTTGATCACAAAAGGAGTTGAAGGTTCAGGCGTAACGGGTTTAGGAAACCTAGTTGCGACTAAACTGTCTTAGTTAAAGGAGCAGTTTCACCCACTATTCCATAGTTAACTAAGGCTGAATTTGAAGCCACGCATGCTTAGTTCTCGCCAATTCAACATAGGCGGTTTCAAAATCAGCTTTGGCCCTTGTCATAGTAACCTCCAAGCTGCTTAGCATTCAAAAGTCGAGCAACAAACTCCCGATCAATGCCTCCATCACCATTGGAATGAATAACCTCATGAGCACCGGAATTATTCCCCTTCTTCTTACCCTTCTTCTTACGCTGAGCAACATGCCATTCACCACCAGGTTGCGCAACATTCGAACAATAACCTACTGATCATTATTTGGTTCAACAGTTTTGTTTTGTATAACATTGTTAGCAACAACAAGACGCTCCTTATTAACTTTAGGCTGCTTTCTGCACTCCTGGTCATTATGGCCAATGAGTTTACAATTGGAGCAATATTTAGGCATCTTTTGAATCTCCACGGCTTGCCAAAAATCCAAACCTCCCACCGTGACATGAATAGCATCAATGCTTGCCTCTGCAAAATCAATATCCACCGAACGCGCAAAGTGGCCATATTCATGAGCAAGTGTGCGTCTATCAACAACAATTGGAGTACCTAAAGATTTAGCCATGGACAACAACGATTTTGTCCGGAATTCTAATGGTAAGCCGGGGAAAGTTACCCACACGAAGCATGAGATGTTCTTTGTTTCTCGGCGTCAAAACCAGGGAATCACTCAATTAGGTTTAGCTTTTGTTGCCCAAAAAACCAAGCCTCAGCGTTCAATAGTTTATCTTTTGCATCTTGTGATTGTAACTTGATGGTGAAGAAACCTCTACTCATGGGAATAAACTGAACTGCACCACGACCTAGTCTGCCATTGGTGTTCAAAATCGTTCTTCACATCTTGGAAATTAATCCCTTTCAAATCCGGACGTCCAATAAGGTCAACTTCCAAATATCACAGCCTTCTAGATAAAAAGCTTCGGGAAGAACCACAGCTGGTTTTCCATCCTTCAACGTGGGTTTAGGTAGTAAACGAGATCAAGCAATGTAGTTGGTAGCTGTTTTTTCCCTTCACTTGATCAGCATACGTGAGAGTTCTCGATTGAGAAGCTTCTCCCATCTCGAATCACCCAAACAGATGATCCAAAGATGAGGCGCGTGAATTTTTTTTTTTTTTGAAAATAATGCAAAAACCCTAAAATCGCCAGAGCAAAGTTAGAGAGAGAAAATGATCACTTCATTCCGCTTGATTCCCATGCGGGCGTCTTGATTTCCGTAAACAACAAGGAAGTTCGCCAATCACCTCAATATCAATAGTCCACACTTGGGGCGAAGTTTTATCATTGACTAAGGAACACGAAATTTTTTTTAACCCCCCAACAAGTTGGAGGTTAAGAGGGGGCGATGTTTGTACCATAAGTAAAAATACCACTTAATGGGCCAAATTGATACTTGAATCATGTTTTGGTCCTCATCCAAGCCCACTAACCAGTCAAACCAAGGCAGCCCGCCGGTCCGCACGGACCGTCAATGGTCAAAGCCGGTCAACTATCAAAGTCAACTTCCGGTCAAGGTCGATGGTCAAAGTCGGTCCAACTATCAAAGTCAACTTCCTATCAAGGTCATGGTCAACGGTCGGTCAACAGTCAAGGTCAACCGCCTCGGTCAACTATCGAAGTCGATCGCACCCTAGCTAATTTTCGCCTTGTAGCGCAAGGCCGCAAAACCACCCCTACCAAAAACTCTTCCACGCGCCACTGGGTCTCCAACCATGTTGCACAACCGGCCTCCATCCACACTGCCACTCACCATCATGCATGTCAACCATCAATCCAGTCCCTACCCATGCAATCGGAGCATTCGGCCAAAATGTCCACAATACGCCGACCATCATTTATGCGGAATTTATCATGGAAGCATAAATGTGCGGTTTCATGCGGATCAATTCCGCAGATTTAGCCATGCGGGTTGAAGTCCAGCGATTTCGACCATGCAATATTCATTTCGCGGTTTCAACCATGCGGTGCTAAATGCGCGGTTTGACCATGCGGTACTAATTGCAAATAGTTTATACATGCGAGAATTAACTCCGGCTATTTCATTCGAAATTGATGATGGAGACATGAATGAGCGATTAATGTAATTTATGTTTGTATTTAGATGTGGAACCGTATAAATAGGAAGGGGCGTAAATCGATAAAGGGAGGCGAAGAGGAGAGAAAACATACTTTGTAATACAAAAAGTCAATAAAACATTTCTCCCCAAGGGGATTCGCCTGTGGACGTAGGGCAACCTATGCCGAACTAATGCTAAACCTCTGTCTTTCATTTTGTTCTTCATTTCGTCTCCTAACCCAAAATACACCAAACTATCCATTCATCGTGTTTCGTGCCCAAAAGTAATTTTGGGTACAAACACATGCCTTGCCCTTGTCTGGGCTACTTCAAAGACTTAGACATTACATGTTATCTCATTCGGCATGCGGTTGTTATCGAGGATGGACCCACTTAAATATCTATTTGAAAAGCCAATGATCTCGGGAAGAACATCCAGTGGCGCTTGTTTCTAGAAGAATTTGACATCATTTATGTGACACAAAAGTCAATAAAAGGAAGAGCAATAGCGAGATCATTTAGCGGCGCAACCGATTCGGATTGCGAGACACTCATAAATGAGAATTTCTGACGAACATATCCTTGTTGTTGAACAAGATGATGAAGGTGAATTGTGGAAGATGTATTTTGATGGAGCAATGAACCCAGTTGGTAAAGGAGCGGTGGTCAATTTTGATATCTCCCGATGAGGTACGCATTCCGATTTCTATTCGATTTAATTTCAACCGTCTAACAACATGGCTGAATATGAAGCATGCATTATCGGCTTGAGAGCTTCCTTGAGTTATCAAGAAGTTGGAGGTATATGGAGATTCCTTGCTGATAGTCAACCAAACACGTAAAATCTGAAGATCAAGGGAAGAAAATCTAGTTCCATACCATGAATGCCTTTATGAAGGCAAAGTGGAGAAATTTGATTGCATTACTTTTCATCATCTTTATAGAGACAAGAATCAGTTTGCAAATCCATCAGCTGCTTTAGCATCACTAATCCCGATCCCAAGAGATTCCATAGTTAAACCCATCGAGGTGGCACGAAGAGAGAAACCATCATACTGTTATGCTGTTGAGATCGAAGCAGAAACACTGACGGGGATCCATGGTACCATGATATCAATAATTACTTAGAGGATCCGGACGATGCCGACGGGTTGAGTAGAAAAAGAGCGTCGTTACATACAACGAATGTCCTTTCAATACATGATCCTAGGAGGAGTACTTTACAAGAAATCTTACGATGGGATTTTATTGAGGTGCGTAGATGGAGATGAAGCTCGACGCCTTTCTTAGTGAGATACATGAAGGAATTTGCGGCCCACATATGAACGGACACATGTTATCAAGAAAAAATTTCTGAATGGGATATTATCGACAACAATGGAATCCGATTGCTTCAAGTACGTGACAAGATGCCATAAATGCCAAATACATGCCAATTTATTACATTTGCTACCGAATCGGTTGCACCCTCTTACATCACCATGGCCTTTTCTGTTTGGGGTATCGATGTAATCGGGAAACTCAATCCTTCCGCATCAAATGGGCATGAATACATCATAGTGGGTAATTGATTATTTTACGAAGTGGGTTGAGGCAATATCTGTTAAGAATCCTACGGGGAATCAGACTGTTAAATTCCTTACAAATAACATTATATGTCGTTATGGATTGCCAAATGAGATTATATAAGATAATGGGTCCAACTTTGTTAGCAAGGAGGTAAAAAGGGAGTGTGCAAAGTACAAAATCTAGCTAATGAACTCAACCGTTTACGGGCCACAAACCAATGGTGTCGTGGAAAGCGCAAATAAGACATTAGGAAGAATCTTAAAGAAGATGACAAAACATATAAAGATTGGAGTGAGAAGTTACCTTATGCATTATGGGCCTATCGTACCTCGGTTCGCACACCCACCGGTATGACTTCATACTTTTGGTTTTATGCACAGACCGCGTTTTGCCTGTTGAAGTTGAAATTCCACCTTACGAGTGATAAAAGAAGGCACGATACACCGAAGATGAATGGATAGAATCGAAGGTTCAACAACTGAATTTGATTGATGAAAAGAGGATACGTGCCGATGTCATGCACGGGCTTACAGGAGGGATAGCTCGAAGTTTCAATGAAGGTTCATCTCAACACGAGGCTTAAAGGAAGGAGATTTAGTGCTTAAAGAAATTAGACCTATAAAACATTCTGACCCAAGAGGAAAGTTCAAGCCTAATTGGGAGGGGGTCCATACATCATCAAAAGCATCTACCGAGAGGATTCGCAAGATGGTTAATCGATCTCGATGTGACGAGAATAGCCAAGCTCACAAATGTCGACCAATCGAAGAAATACTACACTTAAGGTAAGTGCTCAAAAAACTATCTAAGGGCGGCGACGCTCATTGTAGAATCGAATATCGCGACATC
>JAJJWW010018586.1:0-125092 GCA_023531295.1 Papaver armeniacum | reverse complement strand
GAACGATTTCAAGATGACATGTGCGAACGAGAGATCCAAGATCATCTCTATAAATAGCAGGCAATAAGGTCCCGAAAATGAAAGACTTCTACCACTGGTGATTTAAGGCGTGATGCCGATTTAATTAAACCCTATTCTACCAAAGAAATATAAGGAAAGGATTTCCTATTTTGGCTAAGTAAGAGAAGAGAGGCAATCGGGCCTGCGAAGACAAGCTACCACCATGCCGAAAACAGACCTTTTCCAAGTAGTATGCACCTTCACCAAGCACCGTGCTTTGCTATACCAACACAATACTAGGTCAATGCCCATTTCAAGTTAACCAATGCTAATGGCTCTTTCACACCAAGCCTACGCTAGAGGCTCCGCCTCGCATCCCAAAACCTAGCCCCGAAGACGCACAACCATGTTAGATTAAAGCCAACAGCTTGTATCTCAACCACCTCCATCACTCAAAGATCCTCGACCGGAACGCCACCAAGCAGATTTACGCAAAGCCGCAAGCGAGGATCACTTGGATTCTACTTACTTCTAAAAGGCGTGATACTTGGGCGTTTTGAACAAGGAAAGGATTTCCTATTTTGAACCAAGTAAGGAAAAGAGGCAACCGGTCCCGAAGACAAAATTACCACGCCAAGGCCGCCCACGCCATTGCCTTTGGCCCCACATGCCAAGCCGTCCGCCATGCTTTTCCCTTTCCAAGACCGCGCCATGCCTTGGCCCCACATGCCGAACGGTCCGCCCCGCTTTGCCTCTCCAAGACCGCGCATGCTTTGCCTCTCCAAGCCGTCCGCTCCATTGTCGCGCCCCCATCATGCCAAGCCGTCCATGCCATGACTTTCCGCGCCGACACCAACTCTCCAAGCCATGATGATATTCCCTAACCCAACCAAGATGATGAGTAGCCGAACTAAGCCGATGCTTCACCTCACCATTTCACGCTTCACACAAAAATATAAGCTATGCAAGGCCGCCAAACACGGATCATGAACTCTCCTTACCTCTCGAAAAGGTTAGCCTGGGCTCTCCCCGACCATCTGCATGTCTTACGCTTCGATTCTCGTCTGCCTCACCATCATATGCTTACCTCGCAACAAGGCACCTGTTCCGAGCTACAGAGACTTAATGTTGATGGTGGTTTTTAACTTAGGGTAAAATCGTGAAACCCTAGTCATACAATGACGCACAGTAACTTTGAGTAATAATGTCCAAACCAAGCACATTTATCAAACCTTTAATTTGTCTGATATAATTACCGGTGGTACCTTTTTTTTTTAATGCTAATTAGGGTGTTGACAGCCAAACCATAATTATCGCACTCGTGCCAATGGCAACCATGCCACCATACCAATACCGCGCGCTGAGGCATGCCAACCATGCTACCGCACTGTGCCAATGGAAACCATGCCATCCACACCTACCGCACCAAGGAATGCCAACCATGCTATCCGCACCCCGTGCCAATGGAAAACCATGCCCCACACCTACCGCACTGGGGCATGCCAACCATGCTAGCCGACCGTGCCAATGGAAAACCATGCCACCACACCTATCGCGCCAAGGCATGCCAACCATGCTAGCCGCACCCTCGTGCTAACGGCAAACCATGCCACCACACCTACCACGCCATGCCAAACACACATTTCCATGGCCCCATGCCAACCTAGCCGCACCACCTTGCCGGCCTTTCCTACGGGGCTACCCAAACGAAGGCACAATAATCAACGGTTGCTTCAATCCCGGGAGCAAAATCCTAGCTAGTCCGAGGTTACCAAACGACTCTTTGTCCCAAAACCCTAGCTTGGTCACGAACATAGCTTGGTCATGCCAAACCTTGGCCCCAATGCCAAGCCAAACCGCACTAGCTGCTTAGCCGTGCTGCGCCCATAATAAACCCTTACCCCACATGCCAAGCCAAACTCGCGCCAAATGCTGCCGCCAATGCGCCATGGAAAACCCTTGGCCCCACATGCCAAGCCAAACCGCACCTAGCTGCTAGCCGCACCATGCACCCATGGCAAACCCTTGGCCCACATGCCAAGCCAAACCGCACCTAGCCACCCTGCTCAGCACCATGCGCCATGGCAAACCCTTGGCCCCACATGCCAAGCCAAACCGCACCTAGCCAATCTAGCCACGCCATGCGCCCATGGTAAACCCCTGGCCCCGCCATGCCAAGCCAAACACGCTTGCCTCGGCTCCAGCTGAAGCTAGCCGCACCATGTGCCCATGGCAAACCCTTGTCCCCACCGTGCCAAGCCGGGCCGCACCTTTGCCACCATGTAGCCGACGGCATGCCAAACCCTTGGCCCACCATGCCAAGCCAAACCGCACCTTGCCTTAGCCCTAGCCATGCTAGCCGCACCATATGCCAACGCATGCCAAACCCTTGTCCCCACCATGCCAAGCCAAACCGCACCTTGCCCTGGCTCTAGCTATGCTAGCCGCACCATGTGCCGACAAGATGCCAAACGCACCTAGCCATGCCACCATGCCGGCCTTCCTACGCGGGCTACCAAAACGAAGGCGCGCGACAATCAACGGTCCCCTTCAATCCCAAGAGAAAATCCTAGTCATCCAAGGTTACCAGACAACGCATGGTAACCTTTTTGCCCGAAAATCTAAGTTTGGCCACGCCAAACCATGCCATGCCAACGACATGCCAACCTAGACGCGCCACCATGCTGGCCTTCCCACGCTGCTACCAAAACGAAGGCGTATGGCGCAATCAACGGTCCCCTTCAATCCCAAGAGCAAATCTTAGCCATCCAAGGTTACTCACAACGCATGGTAACCTTTGGCCCGAAAACTTAAGTTTGGCCACGCTAAACCATGCCATGCCAACGTGCATGATAACCTAGCCGCGCCACCATGATGGCCTTCCCCACGCGGCCACAAAACAAAGGCGTACGATAATCAACGGTCCTCTTCAATCCCAGAGCAAATCCTAGCCATCCAAAGTTACCGTGACAACGCATGGTAACCTTTGGCCCGAAACCTAAGTTTGGCCACGCTTAAACCATGCCATGCCAACGCATGCCAACCTAGCCGCGCCACCATGTTGGTCTTCCCTACGCGCTACCAAAGCGGCGTGCAACGATCAACGACTATCTTTCCTCTTGAGATGCAAAATCTCGACCGGCCAAAGGTCACCAAGCTAGAAAGTCTCCAAAGTACGGCTTGGCAGGCAAGAACAACATGTTACACATTTTCCACAAAAACATTCGAGACATCAACACATATCACAAACTGGGGGATCCTCTTTGGGTATTGGTTTGGTGGTTTACGCAAGTGCGGCGTACACTACGCCCGTATAAGGAAATGTCATAAGGGTGAGGCGGTTAGTAAATACATGGAGTTAATGGTGAAACGCTCTTGGGACATCAATTCCATGCGTTAACGGTTACCACCTCCTCCCATTTACTTACCCATTATTCCATTCCTTAATGAGACCAGAGTACGTTTCACTTCGACTTGTATAAATAGGTCTTACCTATTTCACCGAACAAAG
The DNA here is from genome assembly GCA_023531295.1 of Papaver armeniacum. Classification (NCBI taxonomy): domain Eukaryota; kingdom Viridiplantae; phylum Streptophyta; class Magnoliopsida; order Ranunculales; family Papaveraceae; genus Papaver; species Papaver armeniacum. The sequence continues at coordinate 121,581 of JAJJWW010018586.1, read as the reverse complement.
TTCGAAGGAGCATACACCACTCAAAAACGTTTACTAGCTTCCCATCTCGCTAGCCTTCCACTTTCTCGATACAAGTCGTAACACAACTACTCTTCCGTAATCAACTATTCTGGTCTCATCACTTTCCTTGCTTCCCTCCCCAAAACCAACCCATTCTCCTCCACTTTGTGACCGAAGCAAGTCCGAACGGCCATTTCTTGGTTTAGGCCTACTTTTTACGATTGATCTCGAATCTAAAGTACTCCCTTGCAAAGATACATTGTTTAGGGTTTAAATTCGCCACACCCGCACACCCAAAATTACCGAAATCAGCAGAAACCATTTTCACCCTCAAACAAAAAATGGATGCACATTATCTACAGCTTTTGAAGGACCTCAATGAAGTCAACGAATACTCTTGGGCCACTGGGGTGGTTGCATTTCTTTAAACAAAGCTTAACAAAGGGTCGAGGATTAAGAAAACTCAAATTGGAGGCTACTTAACTCTTTTTAAGGTGACCTACCACATTATTAATTAAAAAATTATTCCGTAAGACTTTGTGCTTCCAATTCAATTTTCATATATGTGGTTAATTTTTTTTTTCCGCAAAGGTTTGGATCTACGACCACTTCCCTTTCTTTGGGATCACAATGAGAAGACCCTTATCCCTATGGCGATTCTACACTGGGTGTTCTTGGACAACCGACTAAAGATTCAAGTTGACTTCCTGAGGGAGAAATTAGATAATATCACGGGGATGTTGTATTTCACCCATACGCCGTACTCGATGATATAGATGTAACCGAAATGGATGTGCAATTACTCTTTGGCCTCGGGCTACTTGGACCGATTTGGTATACTAACGGATACTTAATGTATAATCCACGGACAATACTACGAAAACTTTCTTGTGTCCAAATGGTGCCCGACGTGGAGAATGAAAATTTCAATTTGATGGTTCAAGGAACAAAGAACACCGAAAACTATTTTATCCCAAAACACGAGCCAACTCCTACTAGAGAATATTGAATGAACTTAACCAGCACTACTTACCTTTAGGTGATTGTGTCCCTTTAGCCGAAGATGTAAATGCATGTGATGAAGATTATATGGAGTGATATGAAGGTATTAGTCATCCAATTGTGATAAATAGAGAACAACAAGCTAGTGCTGATAAGGCGAAGGCGAAGGAAAATGAGAGGGGAGCTAAGAGAGCTCAGAAGGAGATCCCTATTTGTGGAGAAGAAGCAAAAAGGTTATGGGATAATGTGGTAAGAAAATGTCTTCTCTTATACTTTTGGGTTGTTTGAAAGTATTGAAAATATATTTACTTGTGAAGAAGGGTACGAAATTGTTGAAGAAATGGATGACTAAAATCCGTAGTTGAGAGCCTATGTCGACTAAGGAACAAACCGACTACTATGGCCAGTGGGAGGGTCTTATAACTAATAAAATGGTGGAGCCAAGTCGGTCTAAGAAATTGAAGAGGGGTCGACAACAAAGAGAAGGTTCAAGTCGCTACTCGCATTCTCCACGGTGGAGGAATCCGTTCGAGGAGATGAAACCCCAAGTGATGAGGAAGTTCAACCTAAAAATCGTGGTAAAAAAGGAAGTAAAAGGGTTTGTCGTAGTGGTCGTTAGTGATTTCGTATAGTTCTTGTTTCAAAAAACATCTTAGTTATGGATTTCGTATGGTTTAATTTCGTATGTTTGTGTGTTTTAAACAATTAGTCATGGATTTCGTAGTTTGGTATGTATAACACTTTTATATTTTTTTTAGAACCTTGTTTGTGTTTTTAATTCTATGTTTGTTTCAGAACCTTGTTTTGTAAGGCTGAAATTTTTTTCAAAATATTTCTAAGAACCCAAATTTTTAGTCGATAACCAACTTCAAGTTCTAGTAACTTTTGTGAAATATTTGAGATCACCGAACTATGTTTTCGGCGACCTGCTAAATCTTACCAGGTTGCCGAAGTTAGGTTTCGGTTACCTCGCAACATTTTTTGAGGTAGCCGAACTATTCTGTAGGCTGAAACACTAAGCCTTCAGCCATAAAGGCTAAAGAGATTAGTTCGGTTAGCCAGCAAAATTTAATGACGTTGCCGAACTATTCTCTGGAGACTCAAAATTTTGTTTTTCCACAAGTTGGAAAAACCATTCTCTTGATGCAGAAATCACATAACTTGCACTCTTAGGTTTGTTTTAGAGTGGTTTGTGTATCATATATATGTTCGGTTTGTGTTTGATCCTTCAAATCAAAGTTTGGTTACCTCTTGATTTTCTATGTCACCGAATTCTGTAGTTCGGTTGGCTACTAATATTTTGTGACGTTGCTGTATTCTCTGGAGACTCAATTTTTTTTCCCACAAGTTGAAAAAACCATTCTCTTGATGCAGAAATCACAGAACTGCACTCTTAGGTTTGTTTTAGAGTGGTTTGTGTATCATATATATGTTCAAATTGTGTTTGAGCCTTCAAATCAAAGTTCGCTTACCTCTTGATTTTCTATGTAACTGAACTTTGTAGTTCTACAGGCTACTAATATTTTGTGACGTTGCCGAACTATTCTCTGGAGACTCAAAATTTTGTTTTTCCACAAGTTGGAAAAACCATTCTCTTGATGTAGAAATCACATAACTGCATTCTCAGGTTTGTTTTAGAGTGGTTTGAGTATCATATATATGTTCAGTTTGTGTTTGAGCCTTCTTGGAAAAACCATTCTCTTGATGCAGAAATCACAAACCGCATTCTCAGGTTTGTTTTAGAGTGGTTTGAGTATCATATATATGTTTAGTTTGTGTTTGAGCCTTCAAAGAAAAGTTCGGTTACCTCTTTATTTTCCATGTAACCGAACTTTGTAGTTCGGTTATCAAGTCATCCAATTGTGAGATTGCCGAACTATTCTCTGGAGACTCAAAATTTTTATTTTCCACAAGTTGGAAAAATCATTCTCTTGATGCAGAAATCACAGAACTGCACTCTTAGGTTTGTTTTAGAGTGGTTTGTGTATCATATATATGTTCAGTTTGTGTTTGAGCCTTCAAAGAAAAGTTCGGTTACTTACTTATTTTACCTCGTAACCGAACATCCAAGTTCAGTTTAGTCGCAATTTTTTTTGCGGTAACCGAACTTGTAATTTTGAAATTAAAAAGTACTTTATCTCGACAAAATATCAAGTAACGTCTATTTTTATAGCCATTATACACCTCGGGTATATATATGTGTCTCATAGTTAACATTTTGTTTCAAAATCTCCTAAAAATGGCAGCTACTAGTCCTAAATTTGCTCTAGATGAAGATCTTTTTCTTTGCAGAAACTACATACTATGCTATCAAAAGAGGGGTGAAGAACGAAGAATGAATGGTATTATGAGTCAAAGTTATTGGGGGAAATTCATGAGAAATTCGGCAATCTCTATAATCATACGTGCTAACCGAACTATTATCTGTCAACTCAATAAAATACTAACATTAACTCAATAATTAATACCACACTTCAAAAAACATATTATTTGATTGATAAGCATACTTAGTTCCATTACATGTGTCATTTAATCATCCTCAAGTAAAATTTGACCTTCATGTACAATTTCATCCGACTTCTTCAAATATTTCCGCATCTCCATGTTATGCTCATACATAATACACCAACCCAACATTATATCGGGGTTAAATGCAGGCCAATAAGAGTTTCCGGATATTGGAGGCGATGGACAATTGGATTTTAACTGGAGGCCTATAAAGTGGTTATTGTTAATCAATGCCATCACACATCTCCTTCGTTTGAGTTGCTCGACACATACGGTTGTTTCCGGGGTGAAGGTGAAACTAGCATATTTTGAGAAATACTGAACCACACAATTGAATGCCTCGGCGATTAAGTGTCCCCATATCGGCATGCTCATCCAATAATCCGTTGTGATCGGATGGCCCCCATGAAGACGACGTTGATACCTAACAAATTGCTCATAAAGACTACCCTCCCCATCGCACAACATTGTCTTGTAAAAGGCCAGATTCTCCTTTAGTTTGGACAACAACCTTTGCCTTATATGAGTGATGGCACACCCATTATTTCGCTTGGCACCTTCGATGAAAGGCCCAAGTTATTGATTGACAACATGAAAACCACAATTACCATCCGGAGGAACATCGTTGGTGGATATAACATATTCTCTAATGTATAGAGGTAGCTCATTCATATAGTCTTTATTTGGAGCCTAGCTTCACGTCTAGGGAAGACGGTTGGATGGGGAACATTGGAGACTTAAGCTTCACGTCGCCGGAAGATGGTTGGCTTGGTTGTGATGGACACATCAGACCTTTTTTCTTCAAATCTCGCTCACTTGTTTCACCTTTCTCCTCAATACTCCTACCCCGTTTCTTGGTTTGCTCCAAGTACATTGCCGCGGTATACTCATGGGCCGAAGGATCTCTAGTAAATGGGGTTTGCTCACTTTTCTTCTTACGTAACACCTTTGCATATTCTCTTAGTTGTTTTTTAGTTTCTCTTTTGCTTGGTCTACCTTTGCGTTTGCCTTTTGTCGGTTCATAAACATTCTCCGAAGTTCGTGGATATATGATTTTCCTTATGTCATCCCAAAATATTTGTTTTTGGATCTTGTTCATGCCAAGATACATCTCTAGTACGGTTCTACCCATTTCGTTATCACCAAACTCTTCTCCGGCTTCTTCTCCCTTTGGAGGAGGGATGAAACTTAGATGCTTCCAAAATGGATCAATGTCGCTTAAAGGGATTACGCCATGCTCGTAGTTTATTATCATATGGCGACAAAGGAGTCCCATAGACTTCATCATGTTACATACACACACCTCGGCCCGCCTTGGTTTCCCACTTATCAATCAACTCGACTTCTATAATCAACAACTTCATACATTGCCGAGATACGTTGTAATGGATTCCCTTGAACAATGGGTGTTCGGCATATTTTTCGGTCATTTTGAAAATACGGCTTTTTTAGAACTTCTCTTTAATTCTATCAATATCGCGCTTGAAGTAATTTTCCATAGCATTCCACACGTTACGAAATTATCAATACATCCAAAGAGATTCTTCTTCAACCGATGGTGAGCCGACTCTACTAAATTTGTCGCTTGATTTCTCAAGTGTTTATATTGGTTGGTATAGGCATAAACAAACCTCTCTTTGTGTGGTTCCAACCATTGGCGAAGAACATACTATACAACACCGGGTAATGCTGAGTATCCCAATGGGAGATAAACTCCGCAAGATTTAGATGATACTCTTCCTCGGTAAGAGACCAACACAATGATTCCCATTCACCGTTGAAAGCAACCCATTTAGCGTAATTTATATCGTATTGTTTTTCAACTTCCTCTTTTGCATCCACTCGTTCATGTTCCTAGCATCTTAATCTCTTTATATCCTTTTTTTCTTGGGTGGACAAATTATTGGCTTGCACCTATTTATCAAATTACACCATATATGGAACGTACAAATCATATTGTGTGCTAATGGAAACAATGCCTCTATTGCATTCATCAATGCGACTTCATTGTCGGTCACTATAAACCCTAGGAATATCATCACCTCGGAAGATTGCCTTAACTTGTTGTAGTGCCCAAATGCAACTAGGTTCTTGCTCGTCCCATAAGAAACAAACGCCACGGTAAAAGGCAACTTCGTTAAGTATGCCCAACAATATTAAACAATGGCATCTCGTACTTGTTCGTCTTATAAGTACAATCCATTATTAGGACTTCATGAAAGCATTGAGCCAATTGAACACTCGTTGGATGCGCAATGAAGAGTTGTGTTATCTCTCCATCCGAATCCACATCCTTTTGAACCGCGTAGTCTTTCTCAAGGCCAAAAAAAAAACAATTGTTGCATCACCCGTCTATCTCTCCATTCCTTCTTTCTAATTGTCTCAATTGCATTGTAAATGGTGGACAAAGATGAGTGGTTATCCTTGTGTTTATGGGTGAAAACTATTTCTGCCGGTTTTGGTAATTTGGGGTGTGTGGATGAGAAATGAATCTAAACCTTAAACAAATGCACTACACGGGAGTGCTTGTAGATTCGAGAAATCAATCTGTGCAAATCCGGCCTAAACCAAGAAATGGTCGTTCCGGACTTGTTTCGGTCACAAAGTGAAGAGATGGGGTTGATCTTAGGGAGGGAAGCGAAGAAGGTGTTGAGATTGTGAATGTGTTGTCTATGTATGACTTGTATCGAGAAAGTGAATTGGCTTGCGGGATGTAATCTATCGGTTCGGTGTTTGAATACGATGGTATCAACACTTGCCTCCGTTGTCCGGACTTGTTCGTTGTTTTGGAAATAGGGAGGAGAACCTATTTAAACAAGTCATTTGAGCCTTATTCACGTCTCTCGTGGGAAGTGGAGGAAGTGGAGTGATGGAGTAGTGGAGTTGTGTGTTGGTGTTACACGACCGCCTTGCCCACTTCTCTGCCCCTATAACCGTCCATGACTTCCTGACACGTTCTTGTGATGGCGCGTTGTACGCTGCACGCTGTAAACCGCCAGACCAATACCCCAATATGTATCCCCCAGTTTGTGACGTGATTGATGTCTCAAGTGTGTGGATCGTGGGACCCACATAAAGTAGCATGTAATGCTCGATTAAATAACTAAGTTATTTAGGAAGTCGATACTGGAAGTATCGTGTGTATTCTATCAGTGCATCGCATCATGATGTGGTAAAGTGACGGGTGGTGATCACCATGACGCCTCACTGACCAATTAGGGTGGTGATCACCATGATGTGGTAAAGTGACGAGATGATCTTTGAGACACTCATCTGCTACCGTTGATGTAATTAGGGTTTTTGAAGTGGTGTGCAAGCATCACTCTTCAGCTTGGTCGAATCCAAGCTTGGGATACAATTTTGAAAGGGCCGATCGTGCATGTGTGTAGACGACATGACGATGTAGGCGCCCATATCTCATTGTCTCGTGAAAGTGTGATCTGGGCCACTCAATTTGTCCGGCGAAGTTGAGTGGTCGAGATCAATTTGCAACAGAAATCTGGTGCCGCAAAAGCCGCGCATCATGCCAATTTTGGGCGCGCGTTCCAAGACGACCAAGCTTGGTCGGTCTTGGCCGATCAGCCCGGCGTGCATACGGTGGGATGGTGTATATACATGTACTTCATCATCCCATAAAAATGTGATCTAAGCCACTCAATTTGTCCGGTAAACTTGAGCGGTTGAGATCAGTTTGTGGTTGGGAAGTGTGACCACGCCTAGCTTGGGCGCATAAATCAAGGTGTACAGCCAAGTTTGGTCTTGGCCGATCGGGTGTGGAGATAGGTGGGCCCGCAAAGTGATCATGTTGATACTTACCGGACTCGCTTAGTCTATTCTGGAATCTTCATCCGAAAGGAGAAAAGGGACGCTCGTGATCGCGACACAAACCCTAATTAGGTTTTGCCGGCCGTGTGTACCAGTTTGGGGTGCACGAATCAAGACGACTAACCATAGTTGGTCCTGACCGATCATCGGAGTATGTAGGCTGGCCCACGGTGTTTGTGTTGACATGCTCATGGCTCTTTGAATCTACATCTATACCCTCCATCTATGCCTGCGAAGATGGATGGTTGAGACTGTTTTGCGATACATTTAATGTGCCGCAAACCCTAATTTAGGTTTTTCGTCCATCTTGCTTTCTGGTTTGGACGGTTTGGAAAGCTATGCCACCCTTTTGGGAGACCAACTATGCGGGGCCCGCGTTGGGTCGGTAGTGAATATTCCAATACACGCTTGGGGTCATGGATTCAATCTAAGCCATCGAATCATCTTTGGTAAAGTTGGATGGTCGTGATCGTTTCGAGACCGATATGGTCGGTTCGGGTTCAAATATGCTCAATCGGGCTAGTATAAAACACCGAGAGTTGTAGCATGTATGGGTATTTCGTACATGCTTCATTATTATTATGCTTGGAGATTCGTGTTGCTCTGCTGAGAACAACACTCAATCATCATGCCGCACCGTAATGAGTACGAAATACGAGGCTGGTCATGCATTAATTAATAATGCCAAATTCCACGGGTATATGGGATTGTTGCCACATGCTCCAACCTCGATGAATTTCGTGTATAATTCACGAGAATCTTTGGGATTGTTGCCACATGCTCTATTCTAGGTGAATTAGTAAAGTGAAGAAGTATTCATCACTTATCAATGGCTTTATCTTTTGCAAGATGTTAGCGCATAATTTTGGCTTTTACAATTTTAGCCTTAAATGAAAATCCATCATCAATATTAAGTCCCCTGCCTAGCACGTAATGGTTACACCATTGTGGGGTAGGCATGAGATGGTGACATTAAATACAAAGCTTATGAGACAAAGTTAGATGTTACCGGGAGAGACGGGTCATCTGTCCTTGGAGCATGTCACGTTCAAGAGGCGTCCAGCGAGTGTTCCCCTAGCATGATGTCGGTCTTGCCTACTTCGATGGATCAATTACGCTGTTTTATTCGTGGGGCTCTGCACCCGCTTGATCGAACGTGGGCGTGATGTGCCTATTTTGGTTAATCGTGGGTCCGCTGCGTCTTCTTGATCGAACGTGGACCCGATGTAAGCATGCTTGATTCGAACATGGGCAGATGTGCATGCTTCGATCAAACGTGGGACCACAGTGTACATGTTTCAAACGTCGGCCATGTCCTGTGCCCTGCCTACTTTGACCGTCGGTTGATGTACTTGCTCGAGTGTCATGTTGATACTTAGACCAAACACCAGCCCAAATAGCTTGACTAAACACCGGACTTGATGCTTTGACCAAACACCGTCCTTGCTTTGTTTGCTTTGCTCGAACGTGGGACCCGATGTGAGCAAGCTTGTTTTTTTAAAAATGAACCCTGTGTGCTCAAATGTAAATGTGGGTCCTGTAGAAAGCGTTGAAGCAGCTTCTGGAGCAGGCCTGGGAGAGCGTTGAAGTGTTGGAGCTGAAACGCCTTATTCTGGAGAGAGAGCTTTGATTGGGGACGGCCGTATGCGCTTCCACCAATCTGGGGCTGGGATCAAGTGGGACTTCGCCGCGTGCTCGATCGAACGTCGACCATGCGTTTCGGCTGAAAACCGGCCCTGCTACGTGCGCCTATTTTATTCGAATACCAGCCTTGTGACTTTGATCAATACCAGACTTGAAACTTGAGCAATACCAGACTTGTGACTTTATCAATACTAGGACTTGTGACTTTCAACACCCACTTGAAACTTGACCGGGACTTGTGACTTGATCAACACCGGACTTGAAACTTGAGCAATACAGGACTTGTGACTTTATCAATACTGGACTTGTGACTTGATCAACACCGGACTTGTGACTTGATCAACACCGGACTTGAAACAATACCGGACTTGTGACTTTATCAATACCGGACTTGTGACTTGATCAACACCGGACTTGAAACTTGAGCAATCTTAGACTTGTGACTCAATCAACACCGGACTTAAAACTTGAGCAATCTGGGACTTGAGACTTGAGCAATACCGTACTTGTGACTTGATCAATACCGATGTTTGGACCCAATACCAGCCTTGTGTACTCCAACGTGAATGTGTGTTCTGTCGTGTGTGACTACACATCTCACGCGTTTTTATACAAGTACTGACTCATGTCTTTTATTGTAGAATGAAGAAAATAACTCATGTTGAGATGTCTTCTGGGGATAATGCTGGTGCCAAGTCAGGAGGTGTTGACAGCTTCAAAGATATGCCGAACATTGATGATGAGTTGTTCACCGCGCCCTTTCAACTATATGAAAATATCCGTTCCACAAGATAACCCTTCTCCTATCGACTTGAGGTTTTTCATGCTCACGTGGCCCTCATGAAGGATGGATGAGACGTATGTTGAGCAATGAGTACATCAAAGATAACTTGACCGGAGCGCAGTTATTGATGCGGCAGAGTGTTGAAACGGCTCGAGAGGATGTTAAAGTGGTTTTTGGTACGAACGTTGAGGTGGATCCCCGGAGAGAGTGTTGAAGAAGGATTACGAAGAGAACGTGGGTCCGGAGAGCGTTGAGGCGGCTCTTGAATAGACCATTGAATGAATCAGCTGAGGGAGCGTTGAAGTGTTTCCCTCTTCAGTTCGATTTACCCTGCGAATTCCATGCTTCTTGGTGACCATCTCTCTCATGTTGAAGAATTCCTTGGTGACGGTGAAGGAACTTCATGCTTGAGCCTCGATCCCCAAGCGTGGTTTACATGGTTTGTTCGTAGTGGTTGTTGTCGAGCCGGATATGGAATATCTTGGACATTGTTTCATCATTGTGGGAGTCGTGCATGTGGTGCGGAGTTGGAGTTGACGGACGCGCATGATGTTGTATCTCGGTGGTTTTCTCTTGCTTGCTTGAGGAACCGCTTACGAAGAGGCCAAGGTTGTATCTCTGTTGGTGAGATATATGCCCCTACAAACATTATGAGGCTTTTCATTACGGCAGGCCTGGTTCTTTCTATCGGGGAATATGTTGTTGTAGATGAGTGTTCAACAGCTCCGGTGGATGACCAAAAGCGCGGATTCATAGCATGATAGACATGTACCAATGTCGATAAAGTGACTTTCGCCCGGGATCTTGCTCGATATGACGCGTGGACATCGTTATCTTCTTGAGGTGCTCCTTGAGGTATCGGCTCCAGGTGGAATATTGTCATCATAGAGCGTTGACACGTTGCACCGGCATTCTTTAAACCAAATGGCGGTATGGTATAATAAAAATTTCGAGAGGAGTTCGAAAAGCTATCTTACTTGCATCATGCTCGTACATCCTTATCCGGTTGTAGCCTCTACATCCATCCATGGAGGAGAACATGCCGTGTCCGGCTTGGTTGCATCTACTAACATGTCAATGTTAGGTAGAGGAGGATCTTTTTGGAGCAACACATTTCAAGTCTCTCAAGTCTATGCAGCACTGATCTATCCACTTTCCTCGTGTCGAACTACAATTGTTTAACCGACTTGGATCCGGGTATGACATGTAGATGATGGGTGACCAATTTTCATCTAAATACGACATTTCTTCATATCTCAAGCGAATATGTCCTGGTACTCTTTGAGAAGTTCCACGAGATTCGTGCGTTTATCCGTACACAAGGTTGAGCGAGATGGAGATAGGCACAGGAGATTCCTCAACGAATTCAATCTCATCGGTTGTGGAGTTGGTGCCATCTTGTAGCTATTGTGGAGCATCTAGCACTTGTTCTTGTGGTTCGTTCTTGTTGTAGCATTCCATTGGGTGGAGAGACTGGGTAACGATCTCCCGCTAATTGATAATGGTAGTGTCGGTATACCGTTTTCCTATCTGGTCACGACTCGCCACAAAAGTTCGTTCCCTCTTCGTGTGAACGTGGGTCGTGGCTTCACAGGGATGGAGAAGAATGCTTCGTCAGCAAAGATGCATCGTGGGTTTTAGCCCTCAATGATGCAAGCCAGTCTTCTTCCCCGAATTGACACCCACGTGGAGAGTGGGACGCAACGAACTTGTTTGATTCTTTCTGCGGAGCTTCTCCCGTATGTGATGGTTTGGTTTTCCTCGAAGTTCGTCATTGTGGTAGGCTTCCGTACGACCTTGCCTGGGAGAACCTTAGATGTCCTGAGAGTCTTGAGAGTAATCACATTAGAAGATGCTCCTGTATAGATAAGGGCCATCTTGAACTCTGAATCCTAGATGCGTGCGGTGACATGTAGGGCGCGGTCGTGATCTTCCTCTGGTTGATTGCAGCAAAACATCTCCGCGCGCTGATTCTTCGAGAGGTGTGAAAGTTCGCATAAACTTTCCACTAGAGAAATCGCTTCCCAATCCACCGGCCTCTCGGTTCATAGTGAAACTATTGACTTGAGAAGGATCGTTGTGAGGATCGGTCCCGAGTGTAGGAGTCTCCATGACAGGACGCTCATATCGATGTCACTTCTTTGATCGGGTCCATGGAGGTCCGCCCACGAAGTACATTCTCGGTGCGTTGAATGTGTTCCTTTTTTCCTCCATGGGCTGTCGCGGCTCTTGTGGCAATCGATCGATTAATGTCTTAAGAAAAGTGAGTACCTCTTTCGAGTTGCGGCCATATCCGTTTGAGTCTTAGCAAGAACTTCCTGCTTCTCCATCAAGTCTCCAATGGTAATGGGGGATGGTCCTCTGTCGTCCCTCCGGCTCCTCGTCTGATGAAGGAGTGGAAGTTGTTGCTCACGGTGACTACCGGAGGTGTTACACTTGATGAGATGACGGGATTTGTGGCTGCTATGGCTCTAGTGATGGGAGGTGTTACACTTACTCGAAACATCTCTCTGCTACGGCTGGCATTGGTGGTAGAAGTGACGGCTCCATAAGATGTATTGACCACGGTAGCTCCACCGATGGTACATCGATGCAGGGAGTGTTATCCACACTAGCTCCATCGAGTTGATTGCTGATCCAGGACACGAGTTCTACCATCTTGAAATGGATTGATGATTGAATTGGTCCTAAGATCTACCCTTTTGAAATTGATAAAATTGAATCGGATTTTGAAGAAATTGACTTTACAACCGAGATTAACCTCCCATTGTGGTCGCCAATTGTTTATGGGTGAAAACTATTTCTCAAGCCAGTTTTGGTAATTTGGGGTGTGTGGATGAGAAATGAGTCTAAACCTTAAACAAATGCAATACATGGGAGTGCTTGTAGATTCGAGAAATCAATCTGTGCAAATCCTCCTAAACTAAGAAATGGTCGTTCCAGATGTTTCGGTCACAAAGTGAAGGAGATGGGGTTGATCTTAGGGAGGGAAGCGAAGAAGGTGTTGAGATTGTGAAGGTGTTGGCTATGTATGACTTGTATCGAAAAGCTGAACCGGATTGCGGGATGTAAGCTATCGATTCCGGTGTTTGAATACGATGGTATCAACACTTGCCTCTGTTGTCCGGACTTGTTCTCCGTTGTTTTGGAAATAGGGAGGAGAACCTATTTATACAAGTCATTTGAGCCTTATTCACGTCTCTCGTGGGAAGTGGAGGAAGTGGAGTGATGGAGTAGTGGAGTTGTGTGTTGGTGTTACACGACCGGTCTTGCCCACTTCTCCCCGTCATCTCTAACCGTCCATGACTTCCCCGACACATTCTTGTGATGGCGGGTTTCACGCTGCACGCTATAAACCGCCAGACCAATACCCTAATATGTATCCCCCAGTTTGTGACATGATTGATGTCTCGAGTGTGTGGATCGTGGGACCCACAGAAAGTAGCATGTAATGCTCGATTAAATAACTATGACGGGTGGTGATCACCATGACGCCTCACTGACCAATTAACTCACGACCCGAGGTTGTATAACCAAGCCGGTGAAGTTGGACGGACGAGATGATCTTTGAGACACTCATCTCCGCGGCCGTTGATGGAATTAGGGTTTTGAAGAGGTGTGCAAGCATCACTCTTCAGCTTGGTCGAATCCAAGCTTGGGATACAATTTTGACAGGGCCGATCGTGCATGTGTGTAGACGACATGATGATGGAGGCGCCCATATCTCGTTGTCTCGTGAAAGTGTGATCTCGGGCCACTCAATTTGTCCGGCGAAGTTAAGTGGTCGAGATCAATTTGCTATGCAAATCTGGTGCCGCAAAAGCCGCGCATCATGCCAATTTTGGGCGCGTGTTCCAAGACGACCAAGCTTGGCCGGTCTTGGCCGATCAACCCGGCGTGCATACGGTGGGATGGTGTATATACATGTACTTTATCATCCCATAAAAACGTGATCTAAGCCACTCAATTTGTCCGGTAAACTTGAGCGGTCGAGATCAATTTTTGGTTGGGAAGTGTGACCACGCCCTAGCTTGGGCGCGCGAATCAAGGTGTACTGACCAAGTTTGGTCTTGGACGATCGGGTGTGGAGATAGGTGGGCCCGCGGTGATCATGTTGATACTACCAGGACTGCTTAGTCTATTCATGGAACCTTCATCCGAAGCGGGGAAAAGGGACGCTCGTGATCGCGACACAAACCCTAATTAGGTTTTGCCGTACGTGTGTACCGGTTTGGGGTGCACGAATCAAGACGACTAACCATAGTTGGTCTGACCGTCGATCGGGTATGTAGGAGGGCCCACGGTGTTTGTGTTGACATGCTCGGGGCTCTTTGAATCTACATCAACACCCTCCATCTATGCCTGCGAAGATGGATGGTTGAGAGTGTTTTGTGATACATGTAATGTGCCGCAAACCCTAATTTAGGGTTTTTCGTCCATACTTTTCTTTTGGACGGTTTGGCAAGCTATGCCACCCTTTTGGGAGACCGACCATGGGGGGCCAGCGTTGGGTCGGTAGTGAATATTCCAATACCTACTTGGGGTCATGGATTCAATCTAAGCCATCCAATCATCTTTGGTGAAGTTGGATGGTCGTGATCGTTTACGAGACCGATATGGTCGGTTCGAGTTCAAATATGCCCAATCGGGCTAGTATAAACACCGAGAGTTGTAGCATGTATGGGTATTTCGTACATGCTTCATTATTAATGCTTGGAGATTCGTGTTGCTCTGCCGAGAACAACACTCGGTCATCATCATGCCGCACCGTGTCGATGAGTACAGAAATACGAGGCTGGTCATGCATTAATTAATAATGTTGTAAATTCACGGGGTATATGGGATTGTTGCCACATGCTCCAACCTGGATGAATTTCGTGTATAATTCACGAGAATCTTGGGATTGTTGCCACATGCTCTATTCTAGGTGAATTAGTAAAGTGAAGAAGTATTCATCACTTATCAATGGCTTTATCTTTTGCAAGATGTTAGCGCATAATTTTGGCTTTTACAGTTTTAGCCTTAAATGAAAATCCACCATCAACACCTTGTTATCCTCCTTTAGTATTTGGAGCATTTGAATCGGTGAAAGACCCATTTTCCTCATTTTATCTACCTTGTCCATCTCTTGAGGAGTTAGCTTGGCCGCCATGAAATTTCCTTCAAGATGCTCCGGACGAGGGTGGTTATGACGACCTTCCATAACCTTGTAGAGAACCCATCCATCCAAATCTTCTTTGTAATTAAATGCAAGCTTGAATGGGCATTTAATCTTCTTTGAGATAGTTTTGTTCTTCCTATTTGTCTTTCCTTTATAAACATAACCCTTCCTCTGGTAGCTTTTATCGGGATCACCGCTTCTGTCACAAACCATTTCAAAGAGGGTTTTGCTTTCTCTCCCATTCAATACTAATACACACATGTCTTTTTGTGCATGTTGTCTAGCCCAACTCTTTGCTTCCAAAGGACTTTTGAATACCAAGTCATTCATGTAGTGATGGGATGTGTCATCGTACAAAATATCAACAGGGGTGGGTTGATTTTCCATTGGTTCTATTTGATCAGATGCAAACTACGAGTAATAACACAACGTCAATACCAACCAAAAATAAGAAATAATAACATTTTCGGCAATGAAAAAATAATATACGACCCTGCCGAACTGAAAGTTCGGCTATGAATTCTTTTAAAAATATTTGCAATCTTGCCGAACTAGTTCTTTGGATTTTCTATGGTATAGTTCGGCAACATAATTAGTACACCCGACTAAACCGAACTACAAAGTTCGGTTATCTATTCACTGAACATGATTTGCGATCTTGCCGAACAAGAAGTTCGGCAACAAAGTACTAAACTAGACTAAACCAAACTATTAACTGTATACTCTATAAAAATAGTTCGGCAACGTTTTCTGGAAAAAGATAACCGAACTCTCAAAAACCTCCATTAAAACAGAGTTCGGTTACCTGCGTCCGCTGAAATATGTAACCGAACTGCACATACAGGAGAGTTCGGCTACCATTTATGCAGAATAGCTAACCGAACTACTTTGACCTAGCCGAAATGTTTTCCTGAAATTTTCGATTTGGCCAATTTTTGGCACAATTCAAGCTACATTAACTAAATTTGAGCCATACCTGAGTACCCATAACTTCATCTTCTGGTTGTGGCTGATAAAATTCATCATTTTGGACGTTAGGTTGAGTTTGGGGTAAAAAGCTTTCATCATCTAGCAAATAACTCATATCCGGATCGTTAGAAATGTTGACAAATATATTAGGAGATGAAGGGGGTTCTGATTCTGAGGAGGAGGTATCATCACATGAATCACTCATATCACACTTACCAAAATCAAAATAAGATTTTTTGGGTTCTTCTCTCTTTTTCTTCATCTTTTTTCCTTCTTCTTCTTCTCTCAAAAAGATTCTGATTCTAACAAAACTTTCCTATTAATAACTCACTAATCACTAATCACTAACTAATCAATAATTAATCATTACATCAACATTAACTAATCAATAAACTAACCAATTTAATTACCAAGTGCAAGTTTGGTATTAAAAAAAAAAATTAGATAAGGGTAACCCAAAATTACTCCAAATATCCATTTAGATAAGCGGTAACTCAAAATTACTCCAAATATCCATTTAGATAAGAAAAGGGAGAGCTCCCCACCTTTTTTGAGTAGTCCCCAAAATCGTTCAATTTTATACTTGTCAGTAAGTAATGATTTTAACAGATTAGCCCAGGGGAGAATTTGTCCGTGATCGACTCCCTGCATAGTGCTTGCTCTAAATAGCTCAGCGATGACACGATAGATGCCAAACTAGGGCTAAGGTTTCTGTTAAACCAGTTATCATATTGTCAATCTCAGTAGATTTCCTTTACTTTCTTTGATATTTGCTTATTTTAGGTTAATTTATAACTAATACTATATGTCTACCTTTACCTTTGTTTTGTTCTCCACTAATCAAAACTTTTGATTATCTAAATATATATACTCTACTGTTTCAGGACTGATTTAAGGATCGAACACCTCCATTAATTTGGAGCAACAAAACATGATAATAGATTTGTGGGTCCTTAACCTCCACTTAGTAACTAATCAATATCATTAAGAGAATTATTAACCATTAATAGAGGGTTTAGTGCTAAAAGGATGATGATGAAGATAACTTAATTAAACTTCTCATTAAAGAAAATGGATTTATGTCATCTCAACCTATGTTGTCACTAACTGTTTAAGTTAAAGTTTCACAGAATCAAATCATATGCTGGAGATGTTATTGATATTCGATTCTGAACTGTTTGTTACACTCTACGAACCTAACTTTCTTTGAAAATAGGCCCATTGATAAGAAAAAGATCTTCCAAAGTCTTGCCATTAGCATTTCGTTGATTTTGCAGTCACATGATATTCTTTAAGTGGCGTACAGTATCTAAAGCTATATTTGAATAACCAGATAGTAATCTCCTCTAGTACCTTGGTGAAGCTCATATATATAGCTTAACTCAGTAATACTGTTTTATTTAGTTATCATGGTAATTTTGCTTTAATAATAAGAGTACAATTTTAACTTTTTAAGACACTGAATATATTTAGTCCGACCGAGCGAGGAGGACTCTATATATGGTGACTTTGTGTCAATGTGAAGCGTGACATTTTTTTTTCAATTACACAAAAAGATTGAATTTTGGTGGGACACCTGGAAAAGACTAAGATGTCCCTCTAAATCAAATTTTACCTTTTTACCTTTAGACATTTTCTTAAATAAATCAAAGAGGAAGGGGAATAAGGTATTAGACATTTTGTAAATAAAACCAAAAGAAAGGGCACAACAGAAATGCATTTTTATATATTTAAAACCTCGTATATTCCAAACTACAAGTCGTATTTTTATAAATTTTATATATTTGGAAAGCCCTTTAAATTAGCTACGCAATGAGCACAAACAATGATATCAAATTTTGTTTTTCAATTTTTTTATTATTCTCCAAATTTTGTATATTTTCTCCTTAAAAATTAGGCGATAAATTTTTTAAAATTAGACATATCTTTTAAAAAAATTTGAAAAAAACTATAAGAAAAATAAAATGATTGACTAAGTATAAAAAAGAACTAATTTTAAAATGAAAAGCTCAACATATAGTGTTGAATCACCACCAAATTATTTGCAAAGTAAAAATATACCATGGCCTATCTCGTCGGAAAAATGATACTTTCGCGTCGTGTTTGGAAAAATTATACCTTCGTCTGTCTCGGGAAAAATAATATTTTCACCCTACTAAGGAACTAAATTGTGAACACAAAATTTAGTTTTACGTCAATTTTTTCGGTCGCCATCTCACCGTAGTAGCGGTCATCTAGTCTAATTAAAACAGTTTGGAATTATGTAATCTTTTTGCTTCATCTTTCGAGATGCCTGCAGTTTCGTAATCTTTGATACCAGTTCTTTTGTATCACTTAATTTGCCCTTCCAGTGAAAAAAAATTAAATATTATCTTATCTTAACATCCTAGTTAATCACATTCTAATTTGGATTTGAGGTTTTTTTTTTTTTTTTTATCCGTGCTTGTTTTCCAAATTACTCAACCAAGTTGACAAAATCATGATCAATTTCGTAGCACGATAAATTTAAACACCATCATCTTCAAGAACATATATTCATAAATAAACCACACCTATCTTAATATAAAAATATTATGTATTCATTACATTCAAGAAGAAAACAGATAACACAATCAATAATACAGAGATTCAAAAACAAACAAACAAAAGGTGTTCTATAAGAACATTTTGTCTTCGAATTTAAACATACCAAACAAATAAGTACAACCCAATCCAACTCACTAGTCACTACTTTCTCTTGTTTTTAATCATCAGAAACTAAACAAATACAGCAACCAAAACACAACATTGAATTAGTAGTCACGTTTGCTTAATTAGTACATATATTAATAGCCGTTCATGTATATATGTATCTATATATGAAAATCTTTATCTTCCATTGGATGTAGGAGAAGGACATTCACAAACAACTTCATAGTCTACTTCTCTTCTATGGAAGTTCCGATGACAAGTGCAAGCAGCGCATCTCAGGGCAGCTGCCGTCCCTTCCTCGCCACTAGCCATGAATTCTCGACATCCATCAACTGCATATCCTCCTATATTGGCTGCATGATTCTTTTGACACTCTCCATATCTAACATTCATTACAGTGCATGAAGAAGAGGAAGACGTATTAGTACTCATGCCATTATCTGATGATCTTTCACTTCTTCGAGCACCAACTTGCTGTCTCTTTTTCATATTCGAAAACCCTAATTCACCCGTGGTTTCTTTTGTCTTTCTTCCTCGGATCTTCTTCAACTGAGATTAATTGCTCAGTACTATGAGGATGAGTTATAACACAGGAAACTCTAGCTAGCTAGCTAGGTATAGAAATGGCAACAGAGAGAGCATTAGAAGTTATTACAAACAATATAAGCCTAACTAACCAAGTTAGGTCATATTCATGCATATAACAAACCTATCCAGCTATCAAGATAGCATGCACCTTATGGATTTATAAGGAAACCATTTGCACCAAAGTCACGCCAGCCAATACATGGGGCCTGATTAACTAGGTACACACATCCAAGGAAAAACATTTAGCATTCAATAAATTGGAGTGTAAAGCTATCTAGATGCTGAATTTTTGGTTTTACGCGTGAAAATTTGAGTGAGTGAATATATAGTGGTGTCAGTGAAAACATTTTTGGTGTAAAAATTCCAATTTATTCACAGGAAAAACATTTAGCATCTAGATTTTAGAGCATCTCTATCTTATAGAGGAAACCAGCTACATAGAGATGGATGATCTTTGACCCAGTTGTATATAGAGCTTATAATCTTCTTTTTTGACTTCTGGATATGATCTTTTCCAATTCTTTAATCAATTATGAATAGCGAGCGGGTTATTAATGGAAGCTTTACACTCTAGAAAGATTATAGTCGTCATATGTATGTTGTCATAAAACGATGGCAAAACTTCACTTTTACAACCAAAAAGATGGATTGGTTTGTTATGGAATGACTAGCCTAACCTAATTTACTCCATGGAAATAAGGGCGTGGTCCAAAGTACCTCTTCTAAAAGCTTTTGTTATTAATTGGGTCCCTTGAAACGATTTGTCTAAATGCTAGCTATTTACCTAAATTTATCATTTTGATATCAAGGACCAAAAACTGTACGGAAAAGCCACCGCCCAAATATAACTTACAATCACTATATATGTCTATCGGAAGATGTTCTTAATCTAAACTCAAGTCTTGCCAACACCACTACTCTTGATGAAGAGAGTAAAAATTAAACAGCCAGATATAGAAGAGATGGTGTTCATTCTTTACTGTTATATAGATAAACTTCAAACGTTTGTTTAGTGTAGGTGTAAATAATCCACAGGGACAGGTGGAATAATCCTAAGCCATGGCGTACCGGAGAAAGTATGCATCTAGAGTACCGGATCACCTCTGGGCGCAAGAAAAGAGGAGCAGAGACAGCTCGAGACGTCGACGAAAAGGGGAAAAGTTGTGATGCGACGGACATCGGAGTGCTGGAGCAATAAATGCGGCGACGAGTTGGTAAAAAGATAAGAAGAGCTCGGTCAAGGAAGACTCGGCCAAGGATCCAAAGGGCGACATCGATCATCCCCACCAAGTGGGCGACATCGAGTGACGAGATAGCGAAGAAGACATCACTCGGCTTGACGTCCCGACCCGAACAAATAAGAACATCGGGTGAGACATCGATCACCCGAGAGGAACATCGAGGAAGCTACGCCAGCCTAACATCATAGTACCGATGTATCATCACTTGTAACTATAAATAGAGACCATGTAGAGAGGTAGAACTCAAGTAAGTAGTGAGGAAAGAGAGCATACTCATAGCATTGAGAGAGAAACACCCATCTTGTAACCTTGAACCGAGTAATAAGATCATCCTTTAACCCCGTGGACGTAGGTAATCATGCCGAACCACGTATATCTCGTGTTCTCCTACTTTCCTTGTTTGTTTTGCTTCTTTGCGTGCATGCTTAATTACCTTTGGATGTAGTAGTAGGATTTTCTACATCTACATTCTGGCGCCGACTAAGGGGATCGTATAACATCTCCGGATACCTTGAAATCGGACACCAAAAGGGGAAAATCCGAGCTCCTAAGCCACCTTGTGTGCTGGTTGATGCTAAGAGAGAAACCCTTTTGGTCTGTTATCTTTGTTTCCTTAGTAACGTCTTGTTGAGTTGATAAAAGTTAACTTTATGTTCTTGCTTGTTATCTTCGTTTTCTTAGCAACATCTTGTCGAGATTGATAAAAGTTAACTTTATGTTCTTGCTTGTTATCTTCGTTTTCTTAGCAACATCTTGTGGAGATTGATAAAAGTTAACTTTATGTTCTTGCTTGTTATCTTCGTTTTCTTAGCAACATCTTGTCGAGATTGATAAAAGTTAACTTTATGTTCTTGCTTATTATCTTCGTTTTCTTAGCAACATCCTATCGAGTTGATATAAGTTCGTTTTGTGTTCTAACCGGTAGTCTCCATTTTCCAAGCAAAACGAGGTTTTCCGCTTAAGCAAAGTCGTCGAGACCGCTCCGTCAAGATAGGCCGTTTGCTTAAGACGCCTCGTAGAGTTATCGGATGACCCATGAGCTCCTAAATAGCATCTTTCGATGTTGGTAGAAGCTAGAAGGGGATCCCATCTCGCTGACCGTGATCTCGTGGGCTTCAAACCCGTTTTAAGAGAGATTCAACAGCTCCTATCGACATCTAGTGAGGATAGTTGATGCTAAACGAAAGACTCTAACAAGCGCAACGCGTAGGTTGCTAGGACTATCTTCTAGGGAGAGATATTGTCACATCTATCTCCATTTCACACCTGCCCTCATTTTAGCAAGATAAACGAAGCACGATAATGGTGGAAACGGGCTAGCTCGGAATCATTGAGTCTAGTTCTTGGAAACCATGGCCGGCGGGATTATAGTGAACGGCCCGAGTCTCACCATAATCCTACGCTAAGAGCCTCACAGCATCAGTGGAAAACTGTAGGAATCTTGCGGCCATCAGCACGACGGTTGTTAAGGGTCGTCGTCACCGCCTATCACCGCCATGAAAGAAATCTTCCGATTCAACGCACGAATGATTAATGACTTCTGGCGCTAGGAATGTTAGGACAAATAATGATTAATGCATAGGGAAAGTACCGAAAGCGATGTGTCAAGACAAACTTTTCAAAATTTGTCCTTTGCGGCAAAAACAACTTGATGGCTTGAGACCGACACGCTAGCGTAAATGGAAGCGTACTATAAAAAAACCTTTTTCACTCTTGCAGACCGAACCGCTGTACTCCATCCTTAACCTTTTCGAAAGCGATTCAAGTAAGTGTTGTCTACTTTGCCGCGTAGGAACGAATCGGATAGGCGAGCCGAGGAACGAGGGCGATAGCAAAGGCAATGGCAAGTACCTCCCGGGACGAGCGAGGATCCCGAGGAACCGGGTCACGGTGGGATCTACGGGCAAGAGGGACTCACGGATTCCCAAAGCAAGGAGATCGTCGACCTAACAACCGGGGCGAGACTCAGGCGTTGATCAAAGGCATGACTACGGTCGACGAGGAGGTCGATCTGGGCCGAGATGACGACTTCCCACCCGGGACGTTGAGGATTAACCCGAGCCAGATGGGGCCGAGGAACGAGGGCAGCATGGAAGACGGGAGAACTGCATCGGATACTGAGGAGGAGGAGGAAGTTCAAACGATACGCGAGGAACGAAGGAGAGAAAGACAACCTACAGAGCACCAAGGAGATTTGGAACGAGAAGTCGAGAGGCTTAGGCAAGTACACTTGGCAGGGGGAACCCTAATCGGGACGTCCCCCCGGTAACGGTTAACCACCCCACACGGTTGTTCCCCCAGTAGTGATCGATCACCCAACGGCACCGATCGTCCCCCCCGTCGCTCTCACTACGAGACCCCCAACCGCACCCCCTAACACAACGGGACACCAAGTGAATGGTCACTCTAGTCACGAGAGCACCGACCCGATGTTACTCGCCATCCTGGCAAGCCAAAGAAGACAGGAGGACCTAATGAGAGAATTGCGAGAGGAGAAACTTGGCGCTAGAATACGAGAATTACCAACTCCGCTGATAGAGAGCGGGATCGAGAGGATCATCAAGCCGAGGCGCCTCTAGCAACCACACTCCACCAAGGGACGCCCACCCCCTTCACCGAGCCGAGGATGAGTACCCGACCCTAATCGGCCAAGAAAAGGGTATGGGCCATCCGAGGATTCTTCGGCCGATGAGGAAGCAACCAACGAGAAACGGACGCGTCCACCAAACAAAAAGATCGAACGGCTCGAGCGGATGGTTAAGAAACTGACTGAGACATCGAGGATGATAAGTTAGCGAAGTAATCAATGAAGCCCAGAAGACGCCGTTTACCAGGGAATTGGACCGAACACCATTTCCACCAAAGTGCACGCTGCCAATCTTCCCATCTAGGTTCGATGGCACAGGCGCGACGGAGAACATATCAAGATGTACGGCATGTCCTTACTACAGTGGAAGAATCACGATGTGGTCATGTGCAAATTCTTCCCCTGCTAGTCTAGAGGGAGAAGCGAAGAGTTGGTTCTACACCCTGCCCGATAAATCCGTTGGGAGCTATGCGGTTTTGGTAGAAACCTTTCTCGAGACGTATATGCATAACAGCATAGCTCGGCCCAGAGTCGACAAGTTATTTACCCTGGCACGAAGACTGAGGGAGCCGCTGCGTTCCTTTAACTGGACGGATGGAGGAAGTTATGCACGGATATAGGGAAAGCACCGAGTCGACCAACGGATATTCGGCCGAGAACTCGCTAAGAAAGTCGGATCCCATCTCGGGTGGCAATGTACACAGAGAAGCCCAAGACACTAAGGGAGATCCGGAAGATGCGGGGAGCACTATATCGCCTTGGAGGAGATTCGGGAAGGAGCGCAAGATAGGGAATACAAGAGGCGAGCACCGCAGAAGAGGCTACCCCGCGAGAAGCCACGAAACGATCCGAGAAAAGGCCCTATGTGCCAGCCCCCTGTGGTGAAAACAAGAAAGTTTGGGTCGAGAGGGAAAGAAGCCTCGCCACGAGCCAAGATCATATACTCCGCTCAATGCACCCTTGGAAGAAGTGTTCAAGGAGGTTGAAAAGAGGAATGACATCCGTTATCCCAAGACTCGGGGAATCCAATTCGACGGGACAAGGAACCACCCGGAGTTCTGCCATTATCATTAGTTCCGTGGCCATTCAACCAATGATTGTAGAGAAGTGAAAGACATCGTACAAAGACTCGATCCGCGATGGGTACCTACGGCATTTTGTCAAAACACCGTCGACACTGCCCCCACCCACCCCGAGGTCCCGCGTACACCAAATAAGAATCAATCGCGGCGCTCGGTTCACTTGTAATACCATATCACACTCGGCAACACAAGGATACGATTTAGGGACCGATCACCTCGAGGATACACAAGAGGGACAGACGGGCGAGAGAAATCTTTAGTGTGGCCAAGACCCTCCCTATGGAGCCATGGATGATGCGGTAGATTACTTTTTCGGCGAAAGATGTTCCATTAAACGGGCAAGCACATGGGGATCCCTTAGTAATAACCCTGCTGATCGAGGAATGGGGCGTCCGCAGGATATTAATGGACAAGTGGTAGTTCGTCGAAGTTCTGTTTCTATGACACTTTCAAGAGGATGGAATTGTCCATGACGTCCCCGATCCCGTCGACTTATCGAATTTACGGCTTCAACGGCGGTGACGGTGCCAAAGGGAGAAGTCACTCTCGAGTCTCGGACGGGGAAGGGTTCCTCGACACACCGACCACCTTTTGCGTAGTCGATGTCGCATTACCGTACGGGCGATCCTGGGACGACCTTGGATCGCAGAATCAAGGAGTCGCCTCGGCCTACCATCAAAGATTGCGCTTCCCTTCCTATCGCGGGAGTAGTAGAGGTGCTAGGAGACCCCCAAGCGGCAAGACAAAGTGTGCGAGATAGACATCCAACGAACGAGGAAAGACGGTCGAGGAAACGCCAAGAAAAGAAGAAGTCTAAGGAAATGGAGGCGGGAGAGGAATTGGAAAAGGTAATGTCACAAGCCATCGCCACCTACGAAGCGGGCGAGGCAAATCTTATAGCAATCACGGAGCCGCAACCGTCAGCCGAGCCAAAGCAAAACTTTTCGGCCTAGAACCAACCCTAAGAAGTCAATCCGGGCACCGAGGAGGAGCCGAGGTTAGTGAGAATAGGGTCACGATTAACGAACGAACAGTCCCAAAGAGTGATAACCCTCCCCAAGGAGCACATGGATGTATTCGCTTGGCAAATGCACGACATGGAAGGAATCGACCCAAGTTTGCTCACACCATCTGCGGATAGACCCCAAGTTCAAACCGATCGACAAAAGATGAGAAGAATCGCACCCGAGCTACAACCGGCGTGGGAGGCCGAGTCAAGAAATCAGACGCGGCAGGAATCATCCGAAAGGCCCAATATCCGCAATGGATATCTAATATGGTGATAGTCCCCAAAAGGAATGGGGCGTCCGAGTTTGCGTCAACTATAGCGATTTGAACAAGGCATGCCCAAAGGACGGCTTCCCTCTCCCCAAAGATCGACCGGCTAGTGGAATCCATTGTCGGATATAAGGCGATAAGACTCATGGACGGGTACTCGGGATATAACCAAATCCCCGGCCCCCAAGATCGGAGCATACATCTTTTTCACGCCAAGAGGACGTGTGTTGCTACACCAAAATGCCATTCGGGCCGAGAAATGCGGTGCTACATATCGAGGCTGGTGGAGGACATGTTTGAGGATAAAATACACGACACCATCGAAGTATACGTGGACGACATGCTGGTCAAGAGTAAAGTGGCCGATACTCACATCGACGACCTTAGAGACATCTTCCAGACCATGAGGAAGTACAAGATGAGGGCGAATCCGTCCAAGTGCACCTTCTGGGTCACCTCGAGCAAGTTTCTAGGATACATAATCACCGACAAAGGGATCGAGGCAGATCCAGATAAAATCAAAGCCGTAACAGAAATGCCATCACCTCAATGATTAAGGACGTGCAACGGCCGAACGGGAACTTGCGGCTTTAGGACGATTCATCTCTCGATCGTCGACAAGTGCAAGGATTTCTTCGGGACGTTAAGGAAGGGAGAGAAGTTTAAATGGACCGAGGAGTGTGAGGAAGCATTCCGAAAATCAAGCAACATATGGCAAGCCTACGGTGTTACAAAGACCCGAGCCCGAAGACATACTAACACCGTATCTCGGGGCAACCGGTCATGCCATCGTTGCCGTGTTGGTCAAGAACGAGGAGCATAGGAAAAGCCAGATATTTCATAAGCAAGACCATGAACCCGGCGGAAAAGAACTACACCAGAATCGAGCAACTCATACTAGCGTTAGTGTTTGCAAATACGAAGCTCGGACGTATTTCCAAACTCACAAGATTCGAGTGCTTACCAAGTCCTCCATAGAGTCGCATTTTGACAATGCAGCTAGGTCGGGCGGATCTCCAAATGGAGCGCACAAATAAAGCGAGTTCGATATCTTTTATGAAATGAGGACAGCGGTGAAAGCGCAGCGTGGCCGATTTTTGGCAGACTTCCCCTGGTGACGAGGACGAAGTAGAAGACATCCCCGAGGAATGGAGGAAGATCGAGAAGACTCACCCGATTTACTCGAGACCTGCACCCGACACGATGGGAGGTCTTCGTCGACCAGTCATCCAATAAAGACGGATCGGGTTTTGGGACTGGTCTTCACGACACCAAAGGGCAAGAAAATGGTCCACTCCTTTAGGCTTGAGTTTAAAGCAACCAACAATGTCACTGAGTACGAAGCGCAATACATGCCCTACGCTTGATCGTGGAGATGGGCATCCAGGAGGTACGACTGACAAGCGACTCCCAGCTAGTTGTGCGACAAATCAACGGGCAATATGCCATACATGACCCCTTGTTGCAGAAATACTGGGAGCTCGCCCAATTCTACATCGGGCAAATACCAAGCATCAAATTCCGACACATCTGCAGAAAGACAATCGGCATTCAGATGCCCTAGCATATATCGCTTCCATGTTGACAGACTCAAGCATTGAGGGTATTAGAATCATGAGGATCCTAATGCCTTCGACCGAGAACGTGGATATCGGCGCACAAGTCGCGGCAACCACTACCGATCAATACCGGCCGATGATTGGAGGAAGCCGATCCATGAATACCTCGAAACGGAAGGTTGCCCAAGGGGAGGCCTGAGATCAACAAGATCAAGAGCAAAGCCGCCGCGTACGAACTTCGGGATGGCACCCTATACCGAAAATCATACCTAGGACCATTGCTAAAGTGCCCGAGTAAGGAGGAGGGGCGAGATGATCCTTAACGAATTACACTATGGGGTCATGGGAAACCACGGCTGGGCCGCGACCTAGCGGCACGAGCTAAAACCATGGGATACTGGACATACATGAATGAGGACGCGAAGCATATGGCCACCGTTTGCGGCGAGTGCCGAAATTTGGGAAGAAGATACATGCGCCTACCGTAACATTAAACTCCGTCATTAGTCCCCGGCCCTTCGCTAAATGGGGAATCGACATCGTAGGACCACTACACGTCGGATCAGGACAAAGGAAGTATTTAATTGTAGCCACCGACTATTTCACCAAGTGGGTTGAGGCCGCTCCGCTAAGGCACATACGGGATAAGGATGTTTTTCTGTTCATCTGGGAACACATCATATGCCGCTTGGGATTCCTAGCAAAGCAATCGTCTCTCGACAACGGAAACAATTGCAAGGCAAAAATATCGACTGCTATTCAACACTTACAACATCCGAAAGAGCAAGTCCACGCCCTATACCCCCAAAGCAATGGGCAGGCTGAGATCACAATCAAGACCATCGCCGATAACATGAAGAAGAAACTTGACGGAGAATATGGGGAATGGTGTGAAGAGCTCTACAACGTCTTGTGGGAATATAGGACAACTCGCAGGGAGGCAACTGGACTGTCACCCTTCATGTTGACATACGGGACCGAAGCCATCCTGCCTACGGAGGCGATGATACCTACCACGAGGACCGAAGCGTGGAGGCGAAACATCTCGGCGGACCTTATCTTGGCTAAACTCGACGATCTAAGAAACGAGAGAGATGGCCCTGCAAAAAATGGAAAATTACCAACGAAGGATCCAACGAGAATACAACAAACGGGTCCGTCTAAGAGAATTCCAACCGGGCAGCTAGTACTTAAACACCTACCTAGCTATGAGCGTGACAAGAAGGGCGGTAAACTTGCACCACGATGGGGAGGACCCTACACAATAGTTGAGAAGGTCGGAGAAGGGGCATACAAGATACTGACCGGACGGAACACCCGAGCCACGACCATGGAACGCGACACGACTAAAGCTCTACCATCCATGAAATCGGGTAAGATATTTTGTCATCTATTTCCGTGAAAGGCCGCGTGGGGTTGGAAATATGACAAGTGCGTCCGAATGGTCGTTTTAACCCGGCGATGGCATTGTGCAAGTGCCGGGCGACTTACACTAACACGGACTATTCGAACTCGGGCGATGGCATTGTGCAAGTGCCGAGGTAGTCCAGGGGCCCTGGCGGTTGGAAACCAGTGGCCGATTGTCGAGGCATGAGTACTCGGCGGTCGAAACGATCAACATTGCTCTCCTCGCAAGTGGCCGAAATCACTTGCCCAAGAAGATTAATCGATAACTTCTTGGGGTGTCGATCCCATAGAAACTAGGCAAGACCCACTTCCCTTCCACTAGATCTCGAAAGACGGTGATGAGATGCCTCAATCAGGACATGGCATCGGGCCCGATGACCCTCCTTGTTGAGTGTGTTCGACAGAAACGGCATTTATGACTAACCTATCTATTCGTACAGGCATACATAACAAGGCTACGACAGCAAACCACACACGGGCAACTCAGCATAAATAAGGATAATAACATCAGCAGTATAATAGTGTCAGTAGCAAGAAGAGCGAACAAACTGGCGACGCAGCACCCCAATTAAAGTTTACGAGAAAATAAAGGTGTTCAAACGAATTACAACCCTGAGGAAAGAAGGGCAAGATAGCGACGCAAATAGCGCGCAAAAACATGATCACTCTTTGGAGGGAGTAGAACCCAGAGCTGTCTTCTTGGCGGCGCGTCGGCTCGCTTCTTATCCAAGACCGCCTTCACACCCGGCTTTGACCTTGAGACGAGCTCATCATCGAACTCGCCTTCTCGGCAGCAAGATCCCGCGCTAGCCGCTCCGATGCCGCAAGAAGTGGCCGCTCGATCGAGCAAATGGGCCTCCCTCCCCTTTAAACGGACGATCTCTTCTTCCAACGAGGCTGCTTCTTAAACAAAGGCTGCCAAGACAACAAGAACTAGTCAGTCACACAACAACAAAGAAGTGAAACAACAACACGGAAAGCACTACACAAGGTACACCACCTTCCAACAAAGGGGCAATTACTCTAATGGACTCCTCGGACTCGAGACAAAGCCGCACACGAGAGAAGATATCTTCGAAGAAAGTTCTAGATATCGCTGTTCATTAAACTCATTAGTGGGGCAATACTTCTTGTGATCACTCCATTCCTCCCTCTGTCGAGAGTGGGCAGCCTGCAAACCCGACAATTGAGCACGAACCCAATCCAACTCCTCGAAACCTCTACGGACTCCTTAAGCCTCTCAAGGGACTCTCGGCTACACTTCTCGGCCGCGTCCCTCTCCCCCAAGATCCGGGAGGCGATCCGCATGCAAATCTCGAACACAGAGTCTTAGCCGACCACATTGATCCTCTAAGTTGTCGGCCGATAATGTTTTCTCGGCCGCTATACCTTGGAAATGAGCTAGGTCCGCCCTCGATTATCAATTTCCTCGGGAACATACTCAAACGTCTCGTGCCGATAAAGTTTGGATTGAAGATCTTCAATATCGGTTTCTAGACGATCAATCTTAGCATCCTTATTAACTATTCTCTTTGTAAGTTCGAAACGTGATCTCGTTCTATGTTCGCTTCCCTCTTTAACGAGACGATACCTTGTAGCGGCGTCGGCCTCCGCAATAGAGGATTCGGCTAGCAGGAGTACTAAACTTAGGATATTGGCACTACAAGATCAATCATAACTAGTTACGAGTAAAACGAATACCTTGGGTTTTGGCCAACTCCTTCTCCAACCCTCGAGACCGTTCGCGCTCCCGCTGCAACAAGAGACGAAGATCCTCCCTCTCGACGGCCTCCTGCGTTGGATGGCAGCGTTCAACAGCGAGCGGTTGACATCCTAAGAACAACACCAACATAGTCAGCCCTAAACAAAAACAAGAACGCAACACCCGAACAGTTTAACTCACCAGGAGATCAAAGGTACTTTTCAGACCGGCTTCATACAACGAGACGGCATTGACCTTCTCTTCATCGGACAGAGAGGCAAAATCGGGGGAGATAAGTGCCCCAAGCGAGTTGCACATAGGGCCCGAGATGGTGAAGGAGGTACTGCTACTGGAATTAGGAACCACGGTAGGGAAAGTCTTCAGCGGTTGACCCCCGACAACAACATTCTCCACGTCACAGTCGATCAAACCGTTCCCACCACCACCCGACTTCTCCGTCTGACCCGACT
This sequence comes from Papaver armeniacum, assembly GCA_023531295.1. Classification (NCBI taxonomy): domain Eukaryota; kingdom Viridiplantae; phylum Streptophyta; class Magnoliopsida; order Ranunculales; family Papaveraceae; genus Papaver; species Papaver armeniacum. The sequence goes on along the minus strand of JAJJWW010018586.1, from coordinate 91,083 downwards.
CCCCCTCATTACCAAGGACATCATCCTCATCATCAAAAAGACCTTCTTCATCATCACCTTCAGACACAACATACACAGTGCCATCGGCGAGAACAATCCCTTCACCAGCCACTTCCCGGGGCACATTCTTCTCCGGGGCAGACACATCCTCCTTAGGTTCTTTACCCCTTCCCTTGGGCTTCCCACCTACAAAGGCGAGATTTAATCGTCGACGACTTCTGAGGCGACCTCCCCAGGAAATGTGACAAAGGTAGTCGATCATCGGGATCCTCACCGTCCTTCGCCGAAGCACCAGCAGCCTTGTCAACCCTCAACTTCTGTGCATGAGCCGACGTCAGATCCATGCAAGGCAACAAATAGGGGCACGTACATGTACGTTAAATAAAAAATAATAAGTATATTTGTTACCTTCCCTGTATCCTCCTCGGCTCCGGCAATCCTATCTCTCTTCCGATGAACGAAAGCCTCAGAAGGAATACCCTGGGACTTAGTCTGAAAAACAACAAAACAAAACATCACCCCCGCAAGTCGCCCGAGCCGATCAATCAAACTAGAGAGACAGAGAAATGCACTGACCCGATCAACATTGACTACCCGTAAAGGATAAAATTCGGCCGGAGGAGGGAGTTTTCCACTCAAAAGAGGACCTAAATAGCCAACGGAACCCTATCCCAAGCCGTGTCATTAGTATGACGGGCGTGCTTGTTGGGAACTCTTTCCCTCGGGTCTTCGTCCAAAAGAAGCCTCGACTCCTTCCTGGAAGAGTTTTATGACGGTGAGGGCTGGCAAAGAACCCGGCGAGATCGCCATTAGTAGTGGTCCGCTCCGATAATTATCGGCGAAGGCGGCGGGAGTATAGTCACTCGCCCGGGAAGGATTATAGGTAGACCAAGTAGTAGGAGCGCACTCGCCGACTACGCCTCTCCCACTCGGACAGGATACGGAAAGTGTTACCATTCCATTGAGCCAAGGCACGGCACGGACGGATCTTAGAAAGGGCCTCGTACAGGAACGGGCGACTAGAATCATATAGAGGGAAACGCAGCCCGAGCTCTAGCTGGCCCCTGGTGACAATGGTCGCCTCGGCTGAATGAGGAAATCTCAAAACATCCTCCTTCTTCAGAACACCCCGCTGGCCTGACAAGAGCCTGACATCGTATCCATGAAGACCGAATTCATCTTTCAGCTGTTGAACGTATTGCTCATCCGTTAAGTCCTTAGCAGTCCTCTTGTCAGCCCTACAAGAAAACGAAGATGGGTTATCAGGAAAGATAAAATCTAGAGCGCGATAATCATACTTGGAAGGACTCTACGACGAACGGGAATCAAGCGGTGCGCCTCTTCATCGGAAAACACATAACTCACACACCTTCTTTCTGTCATTTGAGGAGTTGAAGATGCCATAAAAACTAATGAGAAAAACGGCGGAGAAGCGAAACACAACCGGAACCTGGAGGTTGCAGCGAACGGAGACGGAGAAGACGACGGATAACGGAGAAGAGAGGGAAGAGATCACGTCGAGGAAATAGCCAACAAAGAACGAAAAGAAGATGGAGATGGAATGAAGTTGCGGAGAGGATGGAGAAGGAATGAAGTTGCGAGAGAGGATAGAGAAAGAGTGAAGTTGCGAGAAAGGAAATAAGAGGGAAACAAGGTTTAGACGTCGGACTTATAAACCCCTCCCGTGGTGACCCTGCGCAGAGAAGGTGAACCGGTTGCGAATCGGGCGAGTGGGGAACAAAGATGCGTAAAAAACGGCATGACCGAGGACGTGGGAAGACGAGGCGGTTATTCTTCCCCACGTGTTGACCACACGAGTGAAAGAAGGGGCATAAATGTAGGTGTAAATAATCCACGGACAGTGGAATAATCCTAAGCCATGGCGTATCGGAGAAAGTATGCATCTAGAGTACCGGATCACCTCGGCGCAAGAAAAGAGGAGTAGAGACAGCTCGAGAAGTCGACTTAAAAGGGGGAAAAGTTGTGATGCGATGGACATCGGTGTCTGGAGCAATAAATGCGGCGACAGAGTTGGTAAAAAGATAAGAAGAGCTCGGTCAAGGAAGACTCGGCCAAGGATCCAAAGGGCGACATCGATCATCCCCACCAAGTGGGCGACATCGAGTGACGAGATAGCGAGAAGAAGACATCACTCGGCTTGACGTCCCGACCCGAACAAATAAGAACATCGGCCGAGACATCGACCGATCACCCGAGAGGAACATCGAGGAAGCTACGCCGTGCCTAACATCATAGTACCGATGTATCATCACTTGTAACTATAAATAGAGACCATGTAGAGAGGTAGAACTCAAGTAAGTAGTGAGGAAAGAGAGCATACTCATAGCATTGAGAGAGAAACACCCATCTTGTAACCTTGAACCGAGTAATAAGATCATCCTTTAACCCCGTGGACGTAGGTAATCATGCCGAACCACGTATATCTCGTGTTCTCCTACTTTCCTTGTTTGTTTTGCTTCTTTGCGTGCATGCTTAATTACCTTTGGATGTAGTAGTAGGATTTTCTACATCTACATTTAGAAAAGGAATGGTACTCATTAGAAACTACTGAGTATCTAGATCGGAATAGACTTTCAGTTTCACACTTAGACCAACTGTTGGCCGAAGTTGGCAGTTTGTGACTTAACTCACTTATCTCATATGTACTGCCTGCCTACACCATGTGCATATATCGCTTCAAACGAATACCTTTCAGGTCATTTCGAAAGAAAAAATAATCAAATCCTTTCGGCCAAAACCAAAGATCCGAATCAAATCATACCTTAATTCATTTATAGGGACATTAACAGGTTTAGGCATTTGACAGTTAAAGATCAAATCTGTGAACGTTGTCCTCATAATATGTTCTCGCAACAAATCAAGTCATCATGTTGTCTTTTTCCTTCTTTTTATCTTTCTAAGAAATCAAGATTTCATGCTCCGCTGTATACCAGATTGAGTGATCGACCAGGCTTTCTTGTTAACTCTAGCTAACTAATACATGAAAAGACTCTTCGTTCATCTATGCACTGGACATAGTGGTTTCAATTTAGCCACAACAATTAAACATAAGCCACATCATTTAAAGTTTCAATTAATACTCCCCTAATAAAAACTTCACAAGGCAGTACCAATAAAAAGGTCATCAAATCGAATGGCGGAATGCTAAACAATGGTGCCAAGTACTGCTCGATGGCTTGTCGAATGACAGACTAGCTAATAGGATCCTAAATTGAATGAAACAAACTAGATGATAGGATCCCAAATTGATTAGTTCGGCCATTATAACTCACTGAACATGCATATCCTGGAATGGTCCTAACTCATTTTTGTGTGTTGTATATTAAGTGGTGTGACCTGTTGTTTTTATCAGTACTAGGTTAATTCTAAACCGTTGGTAATAAAAATGAGAAATGTGCATAGACGACGACAGAGAGAATAGAAACATGTAGGGGGCCTAAGACAAGAGCGTTAATAAGTGTTGTTGTTGTTATTATGTTTAGGATTAGATGATCGATTTAAATATGATGGATGATGGAAATATTGCCTTCGTTTTTGTTACTCACCAACCCTACCTAGCTCATGCTCCATGCTCCTGGCTGATTTATATATTATATATTCCATTATACTACTTGGGTTAGAGGATTACCCAATAAAGATAGGTTGACCGGGAGAATGTACCGTGCATTCTCCCGGGAGAGACACAAAATGCCTGGCCACCTGTTTTCTCCGGGTGGGCCTCCGGGGCTTTCCTTTTATGTCTCTCCCGGGAGAATACACGGTACATTCTCCCGGTCAACCTAGCATCACCCAGGATTAACCCACTTTTGGCCTTCCTGCTCTTTTCTTTTTTCATTTTTGGAAATATTTGTTTGGTAGGGATTTAAAGGGCTCGAGTCGTGAATTTGAAAATGGCACATAATCAAGGTTGACTATGTTGACCATTAATAAAAATGAACCGTGTTTTAGGGCATACGGAAAAATTTGAGGGCACACAAAATAGTTTTCCCATCTAGGGTGACATTATAAGGGGTGTCTAACGGGTAGTTCAATTACCTATATACCCTTGAATGGTTTAAATTATTTAAATTTTCTTTAATTTAAAACCAAAATCAAAATCATTTTTAAACTTAAACATCTTCTCTTCTTCTCTAGCCGATTCCCTCTCGCGAAACCGTCGACAAAAAAATTTCATCCTGAAAATTAATCGTCAATTCATGAAAATTTGATTGTTGATCAAAAACAACTATATAATAAGTCGCACAAAGAAACCGACAGTCGGTAATCACTCTAAATTTTCTTCTAATCCGTTAATTGAAGAACAAGAATAAGTTGAAGGATTTGAAACATAAATTGAAGCGTAAAATTCAACCGAACGAAGAACCAACTCCTAAAATGAGGATTATAATCTATTTTCTATAAACACGTCTCTTATTTTATTGTTTTTGGTTGATTGGAAAGGATTATTTCAGAAAAAACTAAAGTTTTTTGTGGTTACAGAATGAAGTTCGGCTGATAAGTGAGACGAATTATCAGTCGAACTGTTTATTGTTCTTCGTCCTGAAAGTGCTGATGAACAGTTCGGCTGATAATTCATTTCTAAACGACATCCGAACTTTCTAGGTGGTTTTCAGGTTCCAGGTTCTACGACTCAATAAGATTACTTTCAAAGCCGAACCTCACAAGTGAAATTTACCCCAGGTGGTTTCAGGTTCGTCTAACTCGATTAGATTACTTTCAAGCCGAACCTGACGAGTGAAATTTACCCCAGGTGGTTGTCAGGTTCGTCTGTCTCGATTATATTACTTTCAAGCCGGACATCTCTCTATAAACACTTCGAAAACCTTGATTTGTAGGCGTCCGGAGTTCGGCTGATGAGTTATCACCGAAATTCTCTCTCGTAGACTCAAGTTTTTGGATCTTGTTTTGGCATAACTTCTTCGTATCGATGCCGGAATGACCTCTTTCTTTTTGCGTTGTTTTCGTCTTTTTATTCTCTTGAGGATGACGAAAAGATATCCTTGATTTGAATGAGTTAAATTTGGACCTTGGTATTCTCCATTAGTTTTATAGCTAGTTCCACTTCTTTTGGTTGATTCATCCTAACAAATGTTGCACGATAGAAAACAAAACATAATAAAATGTACTATGCAAGAATATATCTAAAGAAAGTATTGAATTGACACTCCAAACATGTATATTATGCACCTATCAAAATTGAGAAACATGTTCTACCGATTATGAAAACACACTCATTAGCCGAACTTCTAACTTGTAAGTTGGCGCGAAATTTACAAAGTAGAAGTTCGTCCTAACAAGTATTGTGTTTCGTATGAGCCAACTGTTCATCTTTCTATCATACCAGTTAGGTTCGGCTAGTAACTAATAGCCGAACTGTTCATCACAAGTAGGTTCTACTGATAATTGTAAGCCGAACCCAACACCTGACAATCGAACTTCTCGTAAAAATTCATTTTTGAATAATTCAACCACAAAATGGACATTAAACATCATCTAGAAGTGTACATATGTACTATTAGCATAAGGTTCCTCATCAACTTATTCATTTTGGGGATTTAGATCATAAAAATCATCATTTTGTGTTTGAGGTTGAGTATGAGATCGAGTTTGTGTAAAATCATATCTGGACGATTATCGTAATTGATGTGTATTTTTTTGAGCTTTACGAGATGAAGATTGACCTTCTTCATTCATTTTCATAACTTGAATCACAATAATCTCAAGAAACTTGTTTTTTTGTTTAACTTCTCCTTCTCCAAAAACCAAGGTTTTCTTCTTCTCTCAAAATTTCACAAAAACTTTTATAATTTGATATACATTAACCACTAATTATTAAAATTAACCATTAATATTAATCACTAATGAGTATTATTAACAACTAATCATTAGTATTAACCATTAATACTAAAAAGATAATTTTGCCATTATCAAAAATATTTGGTTAAGGGGCTTTCGGATTTACTATCTAATGACCCGGTTTTGTCTTTACTTGATATGCCCTAAAAAAAATTCATATGCCCTAAAACAGGGTTCTAAAAAATAACATTTGCCATAATTTGGGCCGACAAGCAGGGACGGACGGATGTAGGGACAAATGGGGTCCGCCGAACCCACTTGTTTTTGAAATCCCATCAATATAGGCTTATAATTTTTGTAATTTACATGCCTTGTGGGGGCAAATATGCTTGATAAAATTGAAATTTATTTTTAATGGGGTCAAAATTATAAAATTCATGTAAAATTAATACAAATGCATCACATGTATGACGTAAAAACAAAAAAACGATCTAAATTACAATATCTAATTTAAATCCAAAGTTTTTATGATTTGATTTTCACTTAGTTAATACTAAAAACTAAAAAGTCAATAAAATATCCAAAAAAAAATCGTCCGGCCTTCGGCAGCATACCAGCTAGTATATACAGACTTTTACCATATGAATTTGCCCCCATTTGGGAAAAAGTTTGGCTCCGTCACTGCCGACAGGAGTCACTCCTTGTAGTAGTTGATATGTACCACTCCTCCAAGCCTGCACAATTTCAACTGGAAAGAGATGGAGTGCAAAAACGTTCCATTCCATAGCGGCATAGCCCTTGGTCTGAGAAAGTCGATTCGCACATGGAGACAAATGGCCATGCAACGTCGTTTACCAAAAGCGCAGTGGAATGACATATATGGCTAACTACATCATGAAGTACGTCGAATGCATACCTATCGTACGTGAATAATTAAATTTGCCGACTAAAAGAATTTACTCTTCTAAATCATATGAAACTGACTCGCGGACCGAAATATACTAATAGTAGCACAAAAACTACGACATACTTTGAGATCCATCACTTTCGTTTGACTTATCCTATCTAGATTCTATCTTACAGTTGTAGATAATTCTAATCCTCTTCGATAGCTAGGTAGATTGAAATTGACCTAATTGATTATATATTCGTATCATCATGGATTACTAATCAAATCGTCTCGGGAAAGAATGAAATGTAACAATAAAAAAGCTAGTCATATCTGATCCCAAGCGATAACAGGTTGGTTCTAATTTGGGTACAAAACAAACTAACCCCACAATTACCAAAAAGCCAACTTCGACCACAATTCATATCGCCTACTTTTTTTTTTTATTAGTATATCATCTTCTTTCTTTCCCGAATAGTTTTTATATTTTACTTTTTTTTGAACAAAGGAAATTCATGAATAGACACAAACTAGATAAAAGCTACGTGCAATTACAAATTAGAACTTAAACTATTCTCCCTAAGACTAAGTCCTATGGGCTAGATTTGGCTGCTATATTAGACAAAAACGTTGAAGATTACACAAAGCGTTGCCTATTCTTTAACATTACTTCTCTTTTTCCGGTATATCTCGCATTCCAACTAGTAGCGAGATAGATTCGTCGAATGGTTCAAGTCAGAGAAAATCAATTTTTTATTTGAATGGCTCAGTATGATTGATTTATTTTTTGATCCGACAGGCTGAGATGGTTGCGTTGTTCCATTCAGCCGCAACCAAATTCTACATTTCGATGTTCCATTCGGCGTGTCTACATTTCGATGTTCCATTTAGCGTATCGATGCTAGATTAGAACTACCATATGACTTAGGGGGTTATTCTAGCTAGCTTCCAATCTAGATGCTAGAATAGAAGACCATATGACTTAGCCTAAGGAGAACTTCTTCATCGATAACATTTGGTGGATCATTCCACCAGACTTGACTATTGATACTTCATCTAGCATGTTTTAACCCAAATATGCCGCATGGTTGCAACCCATTCTTTTAAAAGAAACAACACACTAACTCAAACTACTAAGGACTCTCCGACACTCAAAAATAAACTTTGATCTTCCATGGGAAGAACATATGCAATATCATTACAACTTTTAACTACAACTTCATTATCGCCTTCTATGATGACTCTTTGAAGATTTAGATCTTTAATCCATTCCAAAGTTTTAAGCAAAATCATAGCTTCAGCTTGCAACACATCTTTAGCTAATGTTGAGGAGGTCATTACCCCCAACGAATCCTCATGTACAATCACGAATAATTAGAAAATCTTGCTTTAAAATAATATGAAATCATAGAGGCATCAATATTTATTTTTAACCTTGATCACTAGGAGGTTTAAGCCAAGTTTATGTTTTTCTAATTTTATTCCTTCCTATGTTTTGATTTTGCGTCATTGTGGAGGTTATATAGTTTGTGATACTTTGCATATTACTTCAGGATGACATGTCTCATATCAAAACTTTTTACATCCGACTTTCCACAATGCTCGTGATTGTGAGCTACTAATAAGTTGTTATCGAGAGAACCATGACTTAATCCATTTTTGAAGAGAGTCTGCTAGCTTCTTGGAATGATGTAGAGCCGCGGAGATGCTGTTGATACATGAAAATAATCAATCCTAAAATAGGTAGCCCCTTAACCTATAAAGGGTCCCCCTCTCTACGATAGAGAGACTTGGGGACTAGGCCTAACCCACAAGGATGAGATAGTTCTAGTCCATTCAAGAGTATATTAAGCCGGTTGGGCTATGGCCCAAGAAGAAAGCCTCTTAGGGTTTGATAATAACTTAAGGAAAGGGAAATGGTAGTTTAGTAATATGTTAATCTTATGCGTATTTATCCATAAGAAGGTGATTATAAAATGGGAAAGAAGGCACACTTATGGGACATCATTAATCCACCATTACTTCTAATAAACCTCTATACTCCTTGGGAGTACTTTTGCGTGATTAGGGCTAGTTCTTCCTTCCCACGCTTTTACCCTATCAACATTGTGACCACAGTGGGAGGTTCTTAGCTTTTTTTTCCAAAGATGATACTCCCAAGTGCGAGCCGGGAAGAAGTACCAAAGGCGGAGCACCCCAAACTTGGATAATGTTTCTATTGAAGACGTACATGGAGAGAGTGACAAGGACATAAGTTTCCGAGCGTAGAATTACCACACCCATTGTGCAAGGAGCAGAGTATCCTGGGCGCGAAACGTCCCAGGAAGAAATGAGAGACTCTTTAAAGAAAAAGCCGCAACAAACAAGCGAGCGAGAAATGTCCGAGATATAAGAGGAGTTAGACGCGTCTATTAAAGGCGGCAGGAACTCGCAACTTCAAGCGAGCAAGGGAGCAAACGTGACAACGTCCAGACTCCGGCCAAGACAAAAAACACTATTCAGGGGTATGACGGAAGACGCGATCGCAAAGTACTTTGGAAACTATTTACCGAGTGACAAAGCATGATGCCTATGACTCACTAGAACCACCATACTCCGTGGAGGTTGCCGACTACTTATATCCCGAGGATTATACATCGTCAAAGTTCAAAACATATGGAGTAAAAGGAATGCACGAGAACATGTGAGCCACTTTATATCAGCAATGAACGCATATGCTCAGACGAAAGCCTTTGCATGCGAGAATTCCCAAAGTCACCGATGACAATGCCTTTACCTCGTATGACAACTTAAAACCCGGAAGTATCACCATGGTCCGCCATGGTGCAACTTTTCTTGAAGAAATTTTACTCCCGCCCCAAGAAGGGTCACATCAATATATTTGGGAAGATGTACCCAACGGGTAGGAGAAGAGATCGTAAAATACATTACTTCCGAGATTTCACGTTAGAATGCCATGAGGATATTCCGAGGAGCGCTTAGTGGAGATCCGCACAGAGGAATGGATGTTGTTTTCCCATTAAATCGACAAACTTCAAATTTCAAACCTTTGTAGAGGTCGAAGAGGTCATGACCGGATGTCGACAGTGCGACGCTTATGCACTCGGGAGTGGGCGGACACACATGGAAATAACACTCTATCAACGCCGCATCCGCACCTACTTTTAATGATCAAGTGAACGAAAGAGGAAAAGGTGGAGCTGCTTTTGGTTCCTACCATGGACATTACGGGAAGAAGAGGAGGAAGAGCGGATTGAGGAAGGTCCAATCCGCCACCACCTTACTGTATTAAATAACGAGATAATAGGACTTAAGAATAAATGGGTATCGAACAAGGAGGGAGACTCTACCACCGTATCCGCAGAACCCACCGCAGCCGGATAAGATGCACGAGCGATACTTTCATTACCATATGAGAGTCCACCATCCGACCGTGGAGTGTTACTCCCTTCCCAGTATATTACCAAAGGAAACGAGCTGTGAGGCGAGCTGGAGATAGGGGAGCAAAGCATCAAGTACAATCCGCTTCCTCGGTATCAAGTTATGATGATCTCACATAACCCCCCGCCGAGGGAGAATCTTGGAGGCCTTGGGAAGATGTGGGAGAAGAAGAAGCGTGTGAAGCTTCCGAGACAACGGTCTTTTCCTGGATATGAATGGAGTTGCTAGTAAGTTTTCTCAAACTATTTTGGCTCAGGGTCAGCCTTCGAATCTCTCGGGTTTTAGTGAAACCAAGTCCGCGAGGCGTCCAAGGCTATAATCTGCGATCGCATCCGGAAAGGCGTACAATCCGATACCTAAAGAAGCCATTACCTTTACGATGAAGATATATGTTACCCGAGAGAGCACCTTCGCCCTTATACTCCGACGGCTTTTTTTAACAAACAACCTCTCAAGCGAGCTGAGGGCTAGGGCTTCGCTTAACCTAATTTCAATACACGTTGGAATCCTTGGGAGTGTCACTGACAACAATTAAGATGTGCGTGACAACCGTGAGAGGATTTGGAGGACAGACCGTACGACAATTGGGATAGTACATTTGATGATGAAGATCGGACCCATCGTAGCGCTCACTCCCTTTTACGTGCTTGAGGATGATACCACATTCCACGTGTTTGCTTTCAAGCGAGGATGTCTCCGAATCACAAGTTAGTAGCATCAACATATCATCGAGTGTGTTAAGACTAATATTGGAGGAAAGCAGATTCGGATTCCATCTACAAGCAACCCATTCGGACCCAAAGAAGCCTACATGGCCGACGCGGTCTTCTACACGCAACCCGTCCTAAAATAGGAAGAGCAGAGCACGGAGCATCTAACACCACTTCCGAAATGGGAAGAATTCCAGCCATAAGAGCAAACAAAGGGAAAGCTAAGTCGTTGTTCAGCCCGTCACGGGAAGTAAGAGAGCAAGAATTAGAAACAAAGAACATTCATTTCAAACGCTTCTCTCGAAAGGTGGACACGTCTACAACTTATAGCAATTAGCCGAGAAAGTCTCTCGGCGCAAACACGACAGTGCTATGTCATCGGTAGATGAGAAATGGCAGAGACAACCCCAATAGTGAAAGACTCACAAGAAGAGGTGTAAGTTCCTATCTCGTAGGAAGAAATGATAGAAAACTCCGCCCGAGGAAAGATGAAAGTCGATCCAACACTTGATGCGTTAGAAGAAATAAACCTCGGCAGGAGAACAACCTCGTTGCGTACGCATCAAAAACATTTGCAAGGAGAAGAAAAGGCGCAGATGATTAAGTTTTTCCATGAATATCAAGATGTGTTCGCGTTTACGTATGATGAAATGCCACCTGTATAGTAGTTTAGTCGCGCATAACCTGTAACACCGTGTTTTTAGCATGGCGCATGCTAAAACATGCGCCATTTGCTTGTGATGAAGCTTCATTCAAAGCTTCCTTTGCATGGTGAGATGCATTTGTCCCCCGGGCCATATTTGGTGCCAAGTAAGGCACATCGCATATGCATATTGGCTAAAGACAATATGGCATTGGTTGGAAGCTACATTGGCCAAGAGCCAATCTTGTATCAAATGATGCATTAGGTGAGTTGGGTAGATGACCTTGAAAATGTACAACCAACATGGTTGGACATCGAGTTGGATATGTACAACCAACATGGCTGGACATCGGGTTGGCAATGGACAGCCAACATGGCTGGAGATCGGGTTGGTAATGTACAACCATCACGGCTGGACATTGGTGTGGCATATCGGCCAAAGTCTAAAATACATCCATCATGGTCCTTCATCGGATTTGGCTCGAGAAATGTACAACCATCTTGGCCGGTCATTCAGGAAAATACATGGCAACGGCCATGAATAGTAAACGGGGAGTTGATGAAAGATTTTTGGTCCCCTTTCCATACTTGTAGTGTAGTAGCAGGAATTCCCACACTACACCCCTTACTCGATTTTGCTTAATTAATCTCTTGAAAGATTTAAGATCAAGAATATTTATTGATTGAATTCATGAAGTGTTTACACAGCAAAATAGAATTACACTTAGAAGAAAAAACACTCTTAAACTTTCTCTCTCCTAATGACTTGCTCAACCATTCCAAAAAGATCCCCTTTTGTACGGACTCATTTAGCCCTTTATATAGGGTAATACATAGTGGATGACAAACTAAGCTACCCTTTATTTTCGGAATGTCTCGCGAAGTGTCGCAGTGCACAAACATTCACTCTCGCGACACTTCTTAACTCTCGCCAGGTTTTGTGTCTTTTGGTTGTCGTTATTCATCGCGTCGTTTATTGTAGCTCCTGCGACTCCCTCGCGACACCGTCGTTTATTAATCTCGCGAGCCTTGTACATTGCGATATTATGATCCTACATCTTGCCTCTTTTTCCTTGAAGATTGCTTAACAAGCGATCTTTAAGGAAAAATCTATTAGGTAACGATCTTTGATTTTTGTTGATGAAGGAACGAGCAAAGAATACTTTCCTTGAAAAGTACGTACTTGCCTCTATTCTTTTGCAAAGTTCCGAAGCTTCTTTGAGATATATAAGAAGTATCGTCTCCTATCTCTCCTCATATTTCTCCTGCGAGGGGAAGAATATTTTAAGATTTTTACAATATTGTTGCCGCGATCGCTTATCTTTAGATTCTTCCCTTTGTACTTTTACACCTGATTTTGATTATTAATGTCTTCTCTTGACACGTCTCTTTCAACCACTTTTTCTTGACCGTTCATGTCTCTTCGCATTAAATGACCTCGTTTTTCTCGAGGATCTTTTCCCTATATATAGTTTTCTTTTCCCTTCCTTTTCATTCTTTAGTTTCTCTCTCGCAACTTTTCTTTTGACTCTCTCCTTCCGCAATTTGCGCTCCCGCTTCAGAAATCCTTTCTTCATCCCTTCTAACGTTGATCCTAATCTTTAACCTCCCATCCATTCCCATACCGATAATGGCCTCCATTAGTCGTGTATACAAAGCTTCTTTTGATGAAGTTCAACGAAGTTGCTCGAGAAGGGTTTCACTATATCAACTATTCAAGAATCTTCATCTATTCTTTCGCAAAGTTATTTTCTCGATCATCAATGTGATGATCAAAAGATTATAGTCTCGCTAGGTCAGCTTCTCGCGGGACTTCCCATTTCCTTTGTACAACTTCGAGTTGCCTTTATTTTATGAAATTTTGGCCCATGAAAATTCTCTCGGCCGTTTATCAATTAAGTGGCGATTTTATTCGCCCGATGCTTGAGTTCGCGAGCGCGGTGCAAGTGCAAAGGATCTTTATACCTTAACTCGTCGAAATCCCAAATTCGCAGACTTGGAAATAGGCTGTTGAGAAATACACTCAGGAAAACTTTTTTTTTGAAAATTACGCAAAGATAACTATGGTGAATGTGAAATCTCACGGCGTTCGCTCAAGAAAAAGGATAATGTCCCCGAAGATAAATTACTCATGCAAGACATTGATTGGCACCTGTGGCAATAATACTTCTCCCTCGTCATTCCAAAGATGAGAAATGGTGGGTCGTACCCTTGATCTTAAACGGCCCTTACATCGCGGGCTCGCATATTCTTCCCCCGCGAATCTCGCAGATATCATCCTTGGGAATTCAAATGGCACGAGAAGAAGAAAGAGGTATGTTTCCGACTTCAAATTTTGCTTTCGCAACTTTCTTTCTATAATTGCTTAGTTTGTGAAATCTTTCAGATAACCAGGTTGAGAAGAAGCTACAAAAAGGATCCGTCGGAGGATACTCTGACATTGCTTCGATCGCTTACGAGTGAAGTAAGAAACACTTCCTTTCTTCTTATTTAAAACAATATTGTTGCCTCTGTTTCTTATCTTTACGCGTATGCGAAGGTTGGAGTTGAAGAAACTATTGCTGCGAAGATTAAAAGTAAGGGTAAAACAATTCGCTCGCAAAGATAAATCTTCCGCTCCATTATCTAAGAAACGAAAGGCTCAGTTTTCTTCTCGCCCTAACTCAAGTTCTGATTCTTCTGATGATAATGATGATAATACAAACCCATCTTTTCGAAATAAGGCTCAACCGACCAATTCTCCTATGGACCAACTATCCAAAGATCTTCTCGATTCTTTCCAGAATGGGAGATGCTCCCCTAGCATCCCTTTGTGGAGCTCTCGCGAACGTGTGTAATGTCGCTTCTTTGAAGGCAATAATTCATTCAATGGAGTCTCTAGAGTTGTGTCTCCGACCTTTTGAATGCACTTGGGTCTCCGGTATGTGTGCAAACATACTTCCTCGCTAACTTTAAATTGTTTAAGTATATATATGTTTTAATGATTTTTCTATCTTCTTTTATAGGTTGGAAGAACTTCCTTTGTAGTTGCCTCAGACCTTGAGAGAAGACGCAACAGCCTTGAAAAGAGGAATTCCCAATTGAACAAGAGGATTCGAGAGTTAGAAATTGAAGCTGCGTCATCTCGCGATAATGGTGCACAGGCATTAGCAACATTTCAAAAAATCTCTCCTTGAATTACAAATTGAGCGAGATGAATTGCTTCGCCTGAATTCCTTGCTTAGTGAGCGAGAAGATCAAATTCGTTCTCTCCTTGTTATAAACAATGACGACGAATCCGCACGGGCTGCGAAAATTTTAGATAATGCCGAAATAACCTAGGTGTTGATGTTAGTCTTCACGCGAGCATACTTCCTTGGTTAAAGATATGATATCCGGGACAAAGAAGGTTGCTTATTATACCTTGTTGTTTCTTACTTCGTTGTACCGCTTGTAAATTATTAATCTTGTGGTTATCTCTTTGTAGAATCCGAGAAAAGATTTCGGGCTAGGATTACAGAGCTTGAATCGAAAAAGAACAACTCGCCAGAATTTTCCAAATGAGAATTGAAGAACTCGAAACCGAAAAAGAACATTTCATGAAAGAATCTCTCCTTCGCGAGAATAGATATTCCAAGTTAAAAAAACAATTTCTAACGACAAAGGAGAACTTTAATAATGATGCCGTTCGTTTTCGCAATGGAGGCATGAAGTATGTTTGTAAGGACCACAATATCCCTCTCGCATTCATATCCCCGTCTCCTTGAAAAGGTTCCCGAGAATCCGCTGTCTCGGAGGGATGTTTCGATAGCGAGGCCGGCGAAGAAGAAAATTCGCGATGAGAATAATCGATCAAGAATCGATGAAGAAGAAGAATCACCAAAGAGATAACTCTTTTTGTTTTCTTTCTCTTGCTTGTAATATCTCGTACATTTCGTATTCTTATTATAGTGTATTTCTTGGATTTTTCCCCCCGAATTCAATCTTCACTTCCCCTTTTTGGTAGTTCTTCTTTGTAATATAATCGGCTAACTAACATTATTGATGTACAACTCTTTCATCGTAAGATGAATAACAATATTCCATCTTTTCCATTCCCATACTTGCCTCTCGTTATTTATCTTCGATGGAAGATTTTAGCCGTCATCATGTATATGGTTGAATAATAATTTTATTGTTATTGAAATGTATTGTTGCGACGAGGTCGCAGTATCTTCATAAGTAAAGAATTCTACTTGTCTTGCCTTATCTTCATAAATGTATTTTATCTCTTCTCATTGCGACAAGGTCGCAAGCCGCCCTACATTTTCAAGTAAGGGCCCATTGACCCCGCCTTGTCATTTTTGTGTGGTCTTCCGAGTTAGACCTCCCTAATTAGAGGTCTTCCCCGCCACCTTTTATTGCGACAAAATCGCAGGACGTCTTTACACTTGCATGTAAAGACCCATTGATCTTGCCTTATCATTTTCCAAGTATTTTTGCCTCTGCAGGATGTTTTAGTTGCGACAATATGACAGCCTATATATCCTTGCGAACACATAGCCCCATGACATTGCCGTCGTGCGACGAAATCGCAGGACGTCCGTACACTTTCGTGTAAAGACCCATTGATCTCGCCTTACCCTCGCGTTAGTATTATTGCCTCTGCGCAGGATCATTGCACAAATATGACGAGCCTAAATTCTCTTGCGAAAACATAGCCTTATGACATTTGCGTCTGTTTTGACACCCCCCTAATGGAGAGCGCCGCCCTTATCATCTCCCCGGTTGCCTTCAAGGAGGCGAAACATCGGCCATACAAGACTAGCTCCTCCCATCCGGTCTTAACAACAACCAGTTGTTTTCGCAGCCTCTTATCCCTTATACCTATATGGTTTATGGTTACGAGACCGCACCCTAAGTGGAGTTTTCTTCGGGCGAGTGCAACATATGCCAAGACTTGCCAAGAATGGCCAGGGTAGGTTCATCCATCCCTGCACTCGCTCAACCGTGTACCTCGGCGCCTTGAGCATACACGACTCCTAAGAAGAGACCCTCGGTCGCCCAACCAGGGTATAACCTTATATATATAGTTGGGAATCCAAGGTACCTCTTCCTGATAGGCTTTCATGGGCCCCAAATTTTCATGACTCAGCTTGGGAGCGGTGTAACCTTCCCCGAGCCATGTCGAGAGATACCCCCTTATATGACGCACTTTAGGTCTTACATTTGCCTCTTACGAAATGTTATTCGCGAACTAGGTGTACGCCATAAAGGTTCGTCCCATTCATTTACTCATTCATCTTTGTTAAATCATTCAATCATTCAATCATTCATGTTTCATTATTTGTTAATATTTGTTTGCGAAGTATTCGCAAAATTCCATTTCATTTGTTGTGTCTTTATCTCTTTCTTAATCGAATTCTCATTTACCCTTGATCGCAAGATTCTCGCACATCATTACTTCAATTGCTACTTTTCCTCCTGCTTTTGTTGACTATTCATTTCTTATGCCTTTTGTTCCTCATATCCTTCGCTCCTTTATTATCATAACATTCGCCCGTTTCTAGGCATTCACCTCGCGAGGTATGTTCGGTCCTTACTTCTATAACATCTACCATCAGTTTTTCCTTTCTCTCGCTCATCTCTCACATGTTGCTTCCAACCCTTTCTATTGGCATTTCTTTCTTCGCAGCTTTCTACATCGACCTCATGACATTGATGTGACTCCTTCCAATCTCCCTGTATAATACCAATGCCATTTGGATGTGGGAATTTTATGCATTGATGATATGTTGATGCGACTCCCAAAGATTTCATGAAGCCATGGCCTCCCAATCAGCATTATATGGAGATTCCACGTCAACCACACAAAATAAGATATCGCTTGATAATCCTTGTAGAGGTATTCTCATGTGAACCTCTCCCTTTGGTTTGTTTGCGGTGCCATTAAAGCCATATATCTTATATGTCGAGGGATCAAATCCTCATCTTTTCCTCCCATCGTCTTGTAAGTATGGTAAAAGAGAATATTCACCGAACTTCCTAAGGTCGATTAGGATTCGGTTGATCGCCCAGCAAGCTTCTGCTTCATCATCTTCCCCATCAACTGGTTTCGGGTTAATCTCTAGTTTCACAACCAACGGGCTATCATGTGTTTCTCTTCCTTTTTGGCACTTCATCTAGAGAAAGAAATAGTCTTCACTGCCACTTTTCTAACTCTGCGTCATTCTCGCTGGACTCATTATTTCTTTATCATTAGCATCTCTCGCAAAGACTCTACCGAGCACGTTGTCATGAAAATCTTCGATTGTGCGATAAGAGTGGACGATAGAGTTGCAATTCAAATTTTTAGCTTTTGTTCCGACCTCTATCACAAATGTTTCCTTTCCTTTCGCCGACAATCGTTTCGTGCATTTCGTGGTGGTGGTAATGTCCGGCCTTTTTCTTCTCCCTTTAGAAAATGATTCACTTTCCCTTGATCAATCATCCCGAGAATGATTCTCTTTACATTTCGGGGCAGGTCGTTTGTTTGATGTCCATGGAAGCGGTGGTAAGAACAAAACTCATGACTTCGCTCATTCCATCCCGCGTTCCAAGGGGCCGGTACATCTTCCATCACAAGTATAGCCTCCCAGATCTTTTCCACACTAGCATTCAAAGGCATCTTAATTGGTTCCCATACTATTCTGCGGCTTCTCCCCCTCCATGGTTATATTGCCTTCGTCCACCGTAAGTTTCTTGCACATGATCTAGCCTCCGAATCTTATTATTGTTGTTATTTTATAATAGTTCCTTTCTTGTTCAAACTCCTCCCGGTCATGGCTTCCCATAGCTACTATCTTCCGCCTGTCCCTCATCGCCCTTCCCCGTTGTTGTCCTTGCGAAGTGCTCGCCACCAGATTGATGAACTGAGGTAACAAGCTTGCGTTCGCAGCATTCGAGTTTGTGTTCGCGACCTGGATAAGAATTCATTTCATTCTGTCTTTCTTCTAAGGCGATATATTCTTCCTGTAACTCTCGCAGTTCTGCCATCGTGATTGTATTTTTGACTCTAAAATTTGAATGTATAACAAGTTAGTCGCGAGAGAGCATTCACAAATGAGAGGATGAGATATCTTTCCTCAACCCGTCCCCGCCATTTCGCTACACATGGTTCTCCATCTTATTGTCAACCGCCTTAAGCTCTCGCCAACCCTTTGTTTCAACCCGAATACATCTTCAATACCTGGTCGTGAAGAGTTGTTACTTATGTATGCTCCCAGGGAATGTGGCGTGTAAATGATTGAATGATGTGATTGTGTTCCTTGGTAGACCCTCAAACCATTTTAGTGCTTCTCCACTTAGGCTTGATGCGAAATACTTGCACGTATGGCATCATGATTCTCCCACCGCAACATACACCTCATATAGGCCTTGATATGCCGTACCGCACGAGTTGTTCCATCGAAGATGTTTGTTAATGCGGGGAGATTGCACTTAGGAGGTATTCCTCCCATCTGCATTTCTAGCGTGAAGGGATTCTTCGCAGCCTCGCGATGGCTTCGTCCAATTGTTTCCTTCCTCCTTCCTTTCTACTGTTCAACAATCCTCTCATTTCAAATTTCTCTTAAGATTTGTTCATTTGCCTCGAACTTGATTCTATCGGTCTTTTTAGCTCGCTTCTCTCCTTCTTCGCTCGTGCCTTGTTTTTTACCTTCTTGCTCGTTATTTTCTTCTCTCCTTTCCCTGCGACGCTCTTCTTCGTTTCTTTCTTCAATTCGCACGCCATTATATCGGTTGTTCTCTCTTCTTGGCTGTCTCTCAGCTCTCATCTGCGCCCTCTCATATTCTTCATTAATATTTCTATTGGTACGATTTTGTTCCCTTCTTCTTTCGCGGTTATCATGGTTATTCTGCAGGATTGCCTCCTCCATCTCTTGATTTTCCATTTCTTCTCTTAGCCTTTCTCTCTCGCGAGCTAGCCGCGCTTGTTCAATGTAGTGTCTCTCAATGTCATCCTCGATCTCTCGGTTTCTTCTCAGTTCTTCTCTCCCGTGCAAGATTATTCTCCCTTCAAAGCAATTGGGTCATTCGGTTCTTGGAGTTGCATGTTTCCTTGATTTTCCCTATTCCGCTCATTTTGAAGATTTTCTAAATGTGAGGAATATAACGATCTTCTATTTCTCCTCTTTTCTCGCCATGCTCTATATTCGGATTTTGTGTTTCTTCCTCGGTACTTTCGTTGGTAAGACTCTCCTTCTTTCTTCCCTATTCGATCTTGAACTTGATCTCACGCTACTTCTAGATCTCCTATTTTGCAACCTCATATTTTCCATCCTCAATTCATGATTCTCGTCTTGTCAAGTTTGCTCGTTCCTCCGCCTCTAGCCGTCTCTCTTCGTGTATTGTTTGTCTCAATCTTTCTAATGCCGCGATTTCTTCGTTTTCTCCATTCATTCCTTGCTCTCCTTGTCCATTGTTCACCAACTGCTGCTCCTCTTCTCTCTCGTCTTCGAATCGACCTCCAAGTATGTACACTTACTCTATCATAATCCACAGCCGCGTTTGCTACCGGGGAGATCGGTGGTTGGTTTTGATCTTCTCCATCGTTTCTCATATTCATCCTTGACGATTCTCCTGTTTCATTCCTCCTTTCTCCAAATAAGTCTCCCACTTCTTCTTACAATCGTTGGTTGCCCTTGTACATTTCTTCTTCTAGCCATTTTTCTTTTCCAATGAATTCTTGAGTATCTTCTCCAAATCTTTTTTCTCGTTAATCCAAATTCCTTCCAATTTCTATGTCAATCTCCGCACAAATCCCTCGTTTCTAGCGCATATGTAGTTGCGGGAATTCCCACACTACACCCCTTACTCGATTTTGCTTAATTAATCTCTTGAAAGATGTAAGATCAAGAATATTTATTGATTGAATTCATGAAGTGTTTACACAGAAAAATAGAATTACACTTAGAAGTTAAAACTCTCTTAAACTTTCTCTCTCCTAATGACTTGCTCAACCATTCCAAAAAGATCCCCCTTTGTACAGACTCATTTAGCCCTTTATATAGGGTAATACATAGTGGATGACAGCTAAGCTACCCTTTATTTTCGGGAATGTCTCGCGAAGTGTCGCAGTGCACAAACATTCACTCTCGCGACACTTCTTAACTCTCGCCTGGGTTTTGTGTCTTTTGGGTGTCGTTATTCATCGCGTCGTTTATTGTAGCTCCCTGCGACTCCCTCGCGACAACGTCGTTTATTAATCTCGCGAGCCTTGTACATTGCGATATTATGATCCTACATGTAGAAATTCCAATAAGACATATATATGGAGGGGTAGTTGGTTGAAGGTGCATATGCGGACTATGTACCAAGTAAGCTTCATAGCTTGGCCGGAACTGTATGAATGATGCTCAGGCCTCATTCTTAGTCGCGCAACCTTACGAATGGAGCATATGATGCGAGGCATCACTATGCCATTCCACGGACTCGATGATGCATCACTTGGATGTATTTGACGGAACGGCCTATACGGACTAGGCCATTACCACTGTTGCTTGGCCACGGCCTAGCAAACGAGTTGGAATAAGTTGCTTGTCCCTTCGAGGATGAACTACGGTATGTGCTTGATCCCTTTAGAGTAGGGAAGGGTACGTAGGCAGCCGCAACGAGTTGCAGCATTGCCGGTCCAGCACGTTGGCCCCTCATATCATCTAAGCTCGGTAGCTCGACGTAAGAGATGATTGTGGCGGACTTGATGAGGCTTAGTTGCATGCCGGTAAGTGGATGCTCATACTTCCTATCAAGTTATAAAGAGTTGGTAAGCGAGGTAACGTAGGAAGAGGTAAGGGCTTGGTACGGCCTACGCCAAAGTCCAAGGCTTATGCCCGTCAAGACACGGAAATATGACGGTTGCTCGGCTAGCTAGGAAATTCATGATGAATATCCTACGTAAAGGCAAAGCCAGAGATGCATGAAAAATGCATTGGCATTGGCCTTATGGCCTTAAACCTTTTATGGGACAAGTGTAAGTTGGAACGGTGTGGAAGCTAAGTTAGCTGAGTCAAGCTCCACGAGCATGCTTGCAAGGGCAAATGGAAGTGCATTTGCCTAGCCCTAAGGCCCGGATCGTAGCTTCATCATGGAGCATCGGGGGAGTTACAGCCTGCGGGGCAACGCGCCAAAGGCGTAATTTTCCGGTCTTTCACAGTTGGTATCATAGCAAGTTCCGAGAAAACTCTAGGGACTTGTGCGGGGTGGACTCATTAGCGAGTATTTTCCATTATGGAAACTTAAAGTTGGAGAGTAGGCCAACTTCTGCGCGGGAAAGAGTTTGTAACCTGCTTGGGCCGGTTACTTTGCAAATCGAGTTGAGCTTGTATAAGTCTTTTGTGAGTTTGTCGAGCCTCTCGTGGCACCCCGCTTACGAGCATCCTAAGACCGTCCTGGGACGGTGGGTAGACAATGGGATCGATCATCCCCACACGTTGGCACCGGCCAAGGGTGTGCGTTTTCAGGCCGGCTAGTATCCCACTTACGAGTGGCAACCCTAAGAAATCCGTCGGGGATGGTGCCTTGCATCCAACTGCACCGGCATTAGAGATTGGTCCTCGCAAAGAGCAAGTTAGGTTTTTTTGTCATTTCGATGACATCTTCCAACCTTGTGAACTTTAGGGACTTATGAGTGCGTAGTATGGGATGCGCATTTAGGATACCTGGTCGAGATATCCTCTTGGCACTAGCCAATTGCGATTCTTGGTATTGTTGTGGGCACTTTTGGATTCCCCGGGCGGGTGGTATGGGACATGTTCTCGGAAGGTCTAAATTGTTGTTCATGACAACTTGAAGAAACCCGTGATTTACGAGCATCTAGTATGGGACTTTTGCTCAGAAATCCAACTCGAAGAGATTGTCCACAATAGTTTTGGTTTTGAATTTCGAGGACGAAATTCTTTGAAGGGTGTGATAATGTAACACCCGTGTTTTTAGCATGGCGCATGCTAAAAGATGCGCCATTTGCTTGTGATGAAGCTTCATGCAAAGCTTCCTTTGCATGGTGAGATGCATTTGGCCCCGGGCCATATTAGGTGCCAAGTAAGGCACATCGCATATGCATATTGGCTAAGGCACATATGGCATTGGTTGGAGGCTACATTGGCCAAGAGCCAATCTTGCATCAAATGATGCATTAGGTCGATTGGGTAGATGACCTTGAAAATATACAGCCAACATGGCCGGACATCTAGTTGGATATATACACCAACATGGCTGGACATCGGAGTTGGTGGTGGACAACCAACATGGCTAGAGATCGGGTTGGTAATGTACATCCATCACGGCTGGACATTGGTGTGGCCTATGGGACAAAAACGGAAATACGGCCATCACGGCCCTTCATCGGGTTTGGCTCGGAAATGTACAGCCATCTTGGCCTATCATTCGGAAAATACATGGCAACGGCCATGAATAGTAAACGGGGGTTGATGAAAGATTTTTGGTCCCATTTCCATACTTGTAGAAATTCCATTAAGACATATATAGGGAGGGGTAGTTGGTTGAAGGTGCATATGCGGACTATGTACTATGTAAGCTTCATAATTTGGCCGGAACGGTATGAATGATGCTCATCCCTCATTCTTAGTCGCGCAGCCTTACGAATGGAGCATATGATGCTGAGGCATCACTATGCCATTCCACGGAATCGATGATGCATCACTTGGATGTATTTGACGGAACGGCCTATACGGACTAGGCCATTACCACATTGTTTGGCCATGGCCTAGCAAACGAGTTGGAATAAGTTGCTTGTCCCTTCGTGGATGAACTACGGTCGTGTTTGATCCGTTTAGAGTAGGGAAGGGTACGTAGGCAGCCGCAATGAGTTGCAGCATTGCCGGTCCAGCACGTTGGCCCCTCATATCATTTAATCTCGGTAGCTCGACGCAAGAGATGATTGTGGCCAGACTTGAGTTGCATGCCAGTAAGTGGATGCTCATACTTCCTATCAAGTTATAAAGAGTTGGTAAGCGATGTGACGTAGGAAATGGCAAGGGCTTGGTGCGGCATACGCCAAAGTCCAAGGCTTATGCCTGGACAAGACACGGCAATATGACGGTTGCTCAGCTAGCTAGGAAATTCGGTGATGAATTCCCTGCGTAAATGCAAAGCCATAGATGCATGAAAAATGCATTGGCATTGGCCTATGGCCTTAAACCCTTTTGCGGGACAAGGGTAAGTTGGAACGGTGTGGAAGCTAAGTTAGTTGAGTCATGATCCACGAGCATGCTTGCAAGGGCAAATGGACATGCATTTGCCTATCCCTAAGGCCCGGATCGTAGCTTCATCATGGCGCATCGGGGAGTTCTGACTGCGGGGGCAACGCGCCAAAGGCGTAATTTTCGGTCTATCACGGTTGGTATCGAGCAAGTTCCGAGAAAACTCTAGGGACTTGTGCGGGTGGACTCATTAGCGAGTATTTTCCATCATGAAAACTTAAAGTTGGAGAGTAGGCCAACTTCGCACGGAATGAGTTTGTAACTATTTGGGCCGATTACTTTGCAAATCGAGTTGAGCCTTTATATGTACCGTTTGCCGGGCCTCGTGGCACCCCGCTTACGAAATCCGGAAGACCGTCCCGGGACGGTGGGTAGACAATGGGACCGATCATCCCCACACGTTGGCACCGGCCAAGGGTGTGCGTTGTCGGGCCCAACAAGCACCCCACTTACGATCGACAACTCGGTAAATCCAAATCGTGACGGTGCCTTGCATCCAACCTGCACTGCCATTAGAGATTAGTACTCAAAGTGTTGCGTTAGGTTTTGCTTTGTCATTTCGATGACATCTTCCAACCTCGTGAACTTTAGGGACTTCGTGTGCGTAGTATGGGATGCGCATTCGGGATACCTCGAGATATCCTTTTGGCACCGGCCAATTGCGATTCTTGGTATTGTTGTGGGCACTTTTGGATTCCTGGGCAAGTGGTATAGGACATGTGCTCAGAAGGTCTAAATTGTTGTTCATGACAACTTGAAGAAACCCGTGATTTCTGAGAATCTAGTATGGGACTTTTGCTCAGGAAATCCAAATCGAAGAGATTGTCCACAATAGTTTTGGTTTTGAATTTTGGGGATGAAATTCTTTGAAGGGTGTGATAATGTAACACCCCGTGTTTTTATCATGGCGCATGCTAAAAGATGCGCCATTTGCTTGTGATGAAGCTTCATGCAAAGCTTCCTTTGCATGGTGACATGCATTTGGCCCTGGGCCATATTTGGTGCCAAGTAAGGCACATCGCATATGCATATTGGCTAAGGCCAATATGGCATTGGTTGGAAGCTACATTGGCCAAGAGCCAATCTTGCATCAAATGATGCATTAGGTCGATTGGGTAGATGACCTTGAAAATGTACATCCAACATGGTTTGGACATCTAGTTGGATATGTACGGCCAACATGGTTTGGACATCGGGTTGGTGATGGACAGCCAACATGGCTAGAGATCGGGTTGGTAATGTACGGCCATCACGGCTGGACATTGGTGTGGCCTATGGGACAAAGTCGGAAATACAGCCATCACGGCCCTTCATCGGGTTTGGCTCGGGAAATGTACAGCCATCTTGGCCGGTCATTCAGGAAAATACATGGCAACGGCCATGAATAGTAAACGGCGAGTTGATGAAAGATTTTTGGCCGGAACGGTATGAATGATGCCCAGCCCTCATTCTTAGTCGCGCAGCCTTACGAATGGAGCATATGATGCTGAGGCATCACTATGCCATTCCACGGACTCGATGATGCATCACTTGGATGTATTTGACGGAACGGCATATACGGACTAGGCCATTACCACTGTTGCTTGGCCACGGCCTAGCAAACGAGTTGGAATGAGTTGTTTTTCCTTCGAGGATGAACTATGGTCTGTGATTGATCCCTTTTGAGTAGGGAAGGGTACGTAGGCAACCGCAACGAGTTGTAGCATTGCCCGATCCAAAGACGTTGGCCCCTCATATCATCTAAGCTCGGTAGCTCGGTAGCTCGCGCAAGAGATGATTGTGGCCAGACTTGATGAGGCTTAGTTGCATGCGAGTAAGTCGATGCTCATACTTCCTATCAAGTTATAAATAGTTGGTAAGCGAGGTAACGTAGGAAATGGCAAGGGCTTGGTGCGGCCTACGCCAAAGTCCAAGGCTTATGCCTGGACAAGACATGACAATATGACGGTTGCTCAGCTAGCTAGGTGTTGATGGTGAATTTTAGTTTAGGGCTAAAACTGTAAAACCAAATTTATGCGGCGACATCCCGCAAAGGATAAAGCCACTGATAAGTGATGAATACTTCTTCACTTTACTAATTCACCTAGAATGGAGCATGTGGCAACAATCCCAATATTCTGGATATTAAATACACAAAATTCATCCAGGTTGGAGCATGTAGCAACAATCCCATATACCCTGTGAATTTATAGCATTATTAATTAATGCATGACTAGCCTTGTATTTCTGTGTTGTTCCCATGTTAACTCTCATTATTAGTGCGGCATGACGACCGAAAGTTGCTCTCAAGCGAGTAACATGAACCTCCAAGTGTTAATAGTGAGGCATGAACGAAATACCGTACAAAGCTAAATCTCTCGGTGTGTTAAACTAGCTCGATTAAGCATACATCTCTCGATGTGTTATACTAGACCGATGGAGCATACATTTCTCGGTGTGTTATACTAGCCCGATTGAGCATATTTGAACACTGGACCATGCAGTATCGGTCTCGAAACAATCACGACCACGCAAGTTAGCCGCATGATTTAACCAACCTAGACGATCCTCGGCGGGAAAGCGGGCTATCACCGCAATGACCACCGGCGGGCCGTTTATGCCCTGGCCGGTCAAGTGCACATCACGCCCTTCGAGATAGCCACCAAACACTAGCCCGAGTTGGATGACCAAGGCGGGTGTAGGAGCAGCTAAAAGAAGTCGTGTGACAAAAATCGGCCAAGGCAGACTTAAACATGTCACGGCCGTCCAACTTCTCCTAAGGCGGTTGGACGAGGATTATTCCAAAGCGGTCAGACATTTGACGTGGTACACACCGGCGGTCCCATTCACTCTTGTGTAGTCGAATTTTCCCCGACCTAGCCATATTTCAACATATTCTTGTCCGAAGTTGGGTCGGCGTGAAGAATCAAGGGTCGTAGGAAAAGTCCACTAGAGACTTAAATCGATCACGACCATCCAACTTCACCTAAGATGGTTGGATGGCTTAGATCAAGCCCTGGGTTGGTCGGATATATACCACCACACTCACCTCCGGCCCAACAAGGGTCCCACACAGTCGACCTCCCCGGATGAGGAGTGTAGCTCATAGTTTCGCCGCCGAACATGCATGCACGCGACCGGCCAAAAACCCTAATTAGGGTTTGCGGCACATTACATGTGTCGCTAATCGATCACGAACGTCCATCTTCGCAGGTGTGTAGATGTGAACTTAACGGTCTCCCGAACATGTCAACACGATCACCATGGGCCCGTATACACGCTGACCAATCGGTCAATCACCGACCACGGCCATACGCCTCGATTCGTGCGCCCAAACTAGGCATGGTCGCGCGGTCCACGATTCCTTTGCGGCAACAAATTTCTGCCGCAAACCGATCTCAACCACTCAACTTTGCCCGCACAAATTGAGTGGCCTAGATTATATCTTCATGGGGTAATGAGGTATGGACGTGTACACCGGCAAGCTGTCTACACGCATGCCCGGTCGGTCCTGCCT
This sequence comes from Papaver armeniacum, assembly GCA_023531295.1. Taxonomy (NCBI): domain Eukaryota; kingdom Viridiplantae; phylum Streptophyta; class Magnoliopsida; order Ranunculales; family Papaveraceae; genus Papaver; species Papaver armeniacum. Next base: position 63,872 of record JAJJWW010018586.1, on the reverse strand, counting down.
AATACACCTCCCATGCTTGGTTTCGACCAAGCTGAAGAGTGATGCTTGTGCACCTCTTCAAGACCCTAAACTCTATCAACGATCGCGAGATGAGTGTCATAAAATTATCTCGTCCGTCCAACTCCACCATCTTGGTTGAACAGCCCTGGCTAGGAGTCAAGCGACCAATGAAGCATTCCCATGATCACCGTCCACCACTCTTCCACATAGAGTGATCGGTCAAAGCATGGCTCGCCCATGCAGCCTCCAAACGATCACTCGAAGATGGTTGGATGTGATGCTATTTTAAGACGCTTGATCGTGATTTACTCCATTAAGCCTTAAAATAGCGATGCTTCATACGTGCTTGAATATATTCGATCCACTACATGCATAGAATACACACGATATTTTATAAGTATCGACTTCCCAAATAACTTAGTTATTTAACCAAGCATTACATGCTACTTCCTGTGGGTCCCACGATCTACACGATCGAGACATCAATCATGTCACAAACGGGGGGATACTTACTGGGGTATTGGTCTGACGGTTTACAGCGTGTAGCGTGCAACGCGCCATCACAAGAACGTGTCAAGAAGACATGGATGGTTAGCGATGATGGGAGAAGTGGGCTTAGGCCTGATCGTGTGACAATCACGAGCACGACCCCACTATTCCATCACTCCACTTCCTACGAGACGAGGGTTGTGCTTTATGACTTGTACAAATAGGTTCTCCTCCCTATTTCCACAACACAGAAGACAAGACAAAAACCAAGTGTTGATACAATCGTATCCCAACACCAGAACTGATAGCTTACATTCTGCAGGCCAGTTTAGCTTTGTGATACAAGTCGTACACAGCCAACACCTTCACAATCTCAACACCTTCTTCGCTTCCCTCCCTAAGATCAACCCCATCTCCTTCACTTTGTGACCGAAGCAAGTCTGGAACGTCGTTTTTCTTGGTTTAGGCCGAGTTGTACAGTTGATTTCTCGAATCACAAGCACTCCGTGCAAAGTGCATTTGTTTAGGTTTAGATTCATTTCTCATCCACACACCCAAATTACCAAAACCGTGAAATAGTTTTCACCCATAAACAATTGGCGACCACACGTGGGAAATTAATCTCTCGGTTGCGATCTCAAGATTTTCAAAAGATGGTTGGCCTCAGGGATGATTCTACCGTGACGGATCTCAGCCAGAATCCTTCAAATGGTAATGTCTCTCACCCTCCTTTGAACAATTCTGTTTATAACGAATTTTCATTTTTCAATACCCCCATTATCTCTGTCGCTTCAACCGATGGAGAAATCCCAACTCTGGCTGAACTAGCACGGAGGCAAGAAGCTCTGGCAAGAAATGTGGACCTGATCAAAGAAGCGATAAACGACATACTCGATCTCCTCATCGAGATGACATCGATACGAGCAGTTTTCTTCTACACCTGGGACTGATCCTCGCAGCGATCCTCCTCAAGTCGATAGTTTCACTATGAACCAGAGGCCGGTGGATCAGGAAGCGACTTCTCTAGTGGAAAGTTTATGCAAAATTTTACACCTCTCGAAGAATTAGCGGGCGGAGACGTTTGCTGCAATTAACCAGATAGCCTTGGACGTGAACCTGGATCCTTCACGCCCAGAAGTCTCGAACGCATCAGAAACATCTGTGAATAATGTTACATTTATAGAGGATGGCATGATGGCGGAGGAATGTCACAACCGGGCCCTACATGTTACTGCACACATCAAGGATTCAGAGTTCAAGAGGAACTTCATCGACACGGGAGCGTCTTCTAATGTGAATACTCTCAAGACTCTCAGGACAGCCAAGGTTCGCCCATGCAAGATCGTACGGCAGCCTACCACAATGACAGACTTTGAAGGAAACCAGACCAGCACATACGGGTATGTCAATCTGAATTTATCAATAGGGCCCGTTTAGTCGAAAGTGAAATTCGAAGTCATCGAGAAGGAGCCGGACTATCATATGATACTAGGGAGACCATGGTTTCATGACAATAGGATCGTCCCTTCAACGTATCACCAATGCCTGAAGACTATGCTGAATAAAGAAGTCGTTCGTATTCCTGCATCATTGTCTCCTTACGCACCAATATGCGGAGTGGAACTGTTCGAACTGAGGGAAGCTCCGCGGGAAGGATCAGACAAAGTCCATTGCATTCCACTCCCTACGTGGGTGTCAATCCAGAGGAGGATCGACTTACATCATAGAGATAAGCCCCACGATGCATCTTTGCTTACAAGACATCCTCTTTCATCCGTGAAGCAGCGACCCACGTTCACGCGAAGAGGGAGCGAACTTTTGTGGCAATCCGTGACCAGAAAGGGAAGACCGTATACCCACGCAATCGTAGCAATTAGCAGGGGGAGACCGTTACCCCCGTCTCTCATCCCAACCGAATGCTACAACAACTACGAGCCACAAGAAGAAGTACTAGATGCTCCACGACAGATGCAAGATGGCACCAACTCCACAACTGATGAGCTCGACGATGAGGAATCTCCTAGGCCCATCTCCATCAGCTCGACCTTGTGTAAGCATTCATACAATCTCTGATCCAAGCCGGTCAAACAATCTCCGAGGAAATTCAGGCGCGAGATTAGGTGTTGCATGGATTCCAGAGACTTGAATGAATGCTGCCCCAAAGACGATTTTCCCCTACCTAACATCGACATGTTGGTAGATGCTACCAGCGGACACGGCATGTTCTCCTTCATGGATGGATGTAGCGGCTACAACCAGATAAGGATGTATGAGCATGATGCAATCAAATCCAAGACTCAAGCTATCCTCACCATGCCGTTGCCGCGAACCGTGAAGGAGATCCAAAGCTTCATGGGCAAGGTGATCTACATTCGACGTTTTATACCCGGTCTAACCTAGATCGTTGCTTCGTTCACTCCCTTCTTTGAAGAAAGGAGCAAGTTTCGTCTGGACCGCACTACAAGCGGGAAGCGTTTCTAAAGATTCAACGAATATTTTCATCTTCAAATCATCACAAAGGGTTCACCTATTATGTCAGCTCGGACGAGAGCGGGCCCGGGACATCTTCAGATCTATTGGAGCCGACACCTCAAGGTGTAATTGCGCATCAATAGGGCGGTACCTGTCAATCATGCTTTGTTAAAATACCAGCGCTTTCAGACATCCTCTGAACTCCGTGAAGCTGCTAAACGCCGCCTGCGGCGGACTCGCCCCGCTAGAAACAACAGCTCACGAGACGAAGAGCCTCACGATGTTCGTGGGAAGCATATATTTCACCAACGGCAATACAACCTTCACCTTTTATAAGCGGTTTCACTAAAGCAATAATAGGAAAACCACCGAGATACAACATCCTCGCGCGTCAACTCCAACTCCCGAGTCACGCATGCACGACCGCTACAATGATGAAACAACGTCCAAGATATTCCATGTCCGGCTTGATGACAAAGAACATCAATAAGAGACGCTTTGACTTTCGTCTACCGTAGAAGATGTAGTTGCGTTACCAAACGAGATTTCACCGGGACTTAAAAGAGATGTAGACACGCTATCATTCCAAGATGTCCAAATGCGAGGATATACTCAAGAGTGATGACGTATTGTCAAAGGCCGATATTCCCGGACGTCTATGAAGCGCAACGCAACGTAAAGACGGCCTCATGAACCCGACGTGACAACATCTATCAAGTCGAAGGCTCAATGGATACTCTTGGGCGGGGGCTGTCCCCTCTTCTTCATTCCATGAGGCAACATCAAGAAGCCATCGTTCCATCATTAGCTTCTCCCTCTAATAACGATACAAGCTCTACCGTTATATGAAGACCGCCAATTCAGAGCATCACCATAGCAACAACAACTATGGTAATCCGAACTTCTTTATTATGGTAATCCCACCCGACCATACAAGATAGACCATGTAAAATCACGCTTGGGGATCGAGGCTCGGCGATGAAGTTCCTTCACAATCGATCAAGGACTTCTTCAACACGAGAGAGATGATCAATTAAGAAGCATGTAATTCGGAAGGGTAAATCAAAAGAGGAAGCCGTCATGAAACTTCTTCAACGATCGCTCTATGAGAAGCCGCTTCAACGCTCTCTCCTGAAGAAGCTTACTTCAACACTCGATCCAGCAGAAGCCGCTTCAACGCTCTCTCCTGAAGAAGCTTGCTTTAACGCTCGCTCTAGAAGCATTATCTCCAGATGACATCTTAACAGGATCCTCTATGTTCATTTCAAACAACTACAATTAAAGGAAGTGGAAAAAGAGTCATTATTTCGTATGGAGAAATCAGGTGTTAATGGTCGATCCGGAGTATGTATATGAAAAAGAAAAGGTCTAGCACATGACCACGACCGGTGAATCATGCTTTCCCGACCATGGAAGACCATGCACGACCCTCGTTTAATCAAAGCAGGCGCAGTAGCCCCACGAATGAAGCAGGCGCAGCAGTCCGTCGATTAGGCACAGCCCCTCGATCGAGCGAAGCATCCACAACAGCCCCACATTCAAGCGGAGCAAGCACGAAGCAGGGCTCGGACCCGAAGCGAGGCATAGCAAGGTCGATCGAGGCGAGCAAGACCGATATTCGAGCGGAGCAAGCACAAAGCATGCTCTCGACCGCTGCCCCGGGCATAGAAAGGTCGATCGAAGCGAGACAAGGCCGACGTCATGCTAAGGGAACGCTCGCCGGATGCCTCTTGAACATGACATGCTCCAAGGACATGACGATCCGTCTCTCCTGGTAACGTCTAACTTGGTCTCATAAGTTTTATCTTTATTTGTCACCATCTAAAGCCTACCCCACAATAATGTAACCATTATGCGCTAGGCAGGGGACTTAATGTTGATGGTGGATTTTAGTTTAGGGCTAAAATTGTAAAACAAAATTTATGTGACATCCCGCATAGGATAAAGCCACTGATAAGTGATGAATACTTCTTCACTTTACTAATTCACCTAGAATGGAGCATGTGGCAACAATCCCAATATTCTGTGAATTAAATACACAAAATTCATCCAGGTTAGAACATGTAGCAACAATCCCATATACCCTGTGAATTTATAGCATTATTAATTAATGCATGACTAGCCTTGTATTTCTTGTGTTGTTCCTGAGAACTCTCATCATTAGTGCGGCATGACGGCGAGTGTTGCTCTCGGCATAGTAACACGAACCTCCAAGTGTTAATAGTGAGGCATGCACGAAATACCCGTCTGAAGCTACATCTCTCGGTGTGTTAAACTAGCCGATTGAGCATACATCTCTCGGTGTGTTATACTAGCCCGATTGAGCATATTTGAACCTGGATTGTCCGTGACGGTCTCGAAACAATCACGACCACGCAAGTCGGCCGCATGATTTAACCAGCCTAGACGATCCTCGCGGGAGCAGCTATCACCGCAATGACCACCAAAGGCCGTTTATGCCCTGGCCGGTCAGGTGCACATCACGCCCTTCAGATATGCACCAAACACCAGCCCAGAGTTGGATGACCAAGCTGGTGTAGGAGCAACTAAAAAAGAAGTCGTGCGAAAAAAACCGGCCAAGGCAGACTTAAACATGTCACTCGGCCGTCCAACTTCGCCCCGGCGCGGTTGGACGCGAGGATTATTCCAAAGCCTAGTCGGACATCGTCGTGGTACACACCTACGCGAGTCCCCTTCACTCCTGTGTACTCAAATTTTTCCCGACCTAGCCACATTGCAACATATGCTTGTCCAAAGTTGGGTCGGCGTGAAGAATCAAGGGTCGTAGGAAAAGTCCACTAGAGACTTAAATCGATCACGACCATCCAACTTCACCTAAGCATGGTTGGATGGCTTAGATCAAGCCCGGGTTGGTGGGATATATACCACCACACTCACCGCCGGCCCAACAAGGGTCCCACACGGTCGACCTCCGGATGAGGAGTGTAGCTCATAGTTTCGGCGGGCCGATCATGCATGCACGCCACCAGGCCAAAAAACCCTAATTAGGGTTTGCGGCACATTACATGTGTCGCTAATCGATCACGAACGTCCATCTTCGCAGGCTTGGATGGAAGGTGTAGATGTGGACTTAACAGGTCCTGAGCATGTCAACACGATCACCGTGGGCCCGTCTACACGCCCGACCAATCGGTTAATCCGACCACGGCTAGACGCCTCGATTCGTGCGCCCAAACTAGCATGGTCGCGCGGTCCCCGATTCCTTTGCGCAACAATTTCGCAAGCAAACCGATCTCAACCACTCAACTTTGCCGGACAAATTGAGTGGCCTAGATTATATCTTCATGGGGTAATGAGGTATGGACGTGTACACCGGCAAGATGTCTACACGCATGCCTAGTCAGTCCTGCCTAATACACCTCCCATGCTTGGTTTCGACCAAGCTGAAGAGTGATGCTTGCGCACCTCTTCAAGACCCTAAACTCTATCAACGGTCGCAGATGAGTGTCATAAAATTATCTCGTCCGTCCAACTCCACCAGCTTGGTTGAACAGCCCTGGCTAGGAGTCAAGCGACCAATGAAGCATTCCCATGATCACCGTCCACCACTCTTCCACATAGAGTGATCGGTCAAAGCATGGCTCGCCCATGCAGCCTCCAAACGATCACTCGAAGATGGTTGGATGTGATGCTATTTTAAGACGCTTGATCGTGATTTACTCCATTAAGCCTTAAAATAGCGATGCTTCATACGTGCTGAATATATTCGATGCATTACATGCATAGAATACACACGATATTTTATAAGTATCGACTTCCCAAATAACTTAGTTATTTAACCTAGCATTACATGCTACTTCTTGTGGGTCCCACGACCCACATGATCGAACATCAATCATGTCACAAACCGGGGATATTTACCTGGTATTGGTGCGGCGGTTTACGAAATGTGCAGCTTGCAATGTGCCATCACAAGAACGTGTCAGGAAGACATGGACGGTTAGCGATGATGGGAGAAGTGGGCATAGGCCTGATCGTGTGACAATCACAAGCACGACCCCACTATTCCATCACTCCACTTCCTCCACTTCCTACGAGACAAGGGTTGTGCTTTATGACTTGTATAAATAGGTTCTCCTCCCTATTTTCACAACACACAAGACAAGACAAAAAACCAAGTGTTGATACAATTGTATCCCAACACCGGAAACCCGATAACTTTCATTCTTGCGAGCCGGTTCGGCTTTACGATACAAGTCGTACACATCCAACACCTTCACAATCTCAACACCTTCTTTCGCTTCCCTCCTAAGATCAACCCCATCTCCTTCACTTTGTGACCAAAGCAAGTCTCTGGAATGGCCATTTCTTGGTTTAGGCCCGAGTTGTACGGTTGATTTCTTGAATCACAAAGCACTCCGTGCGATGCATTTGTTTAGGGTTTAGATTCATTTCTCATCCACACACCCAAATTACCAAAATCGCGGAAATAGTTTTCACCCATAAACACTAGGAAATTCAAGTGATGAATTCCCTACGTAAAGGCAAAGCCCAGAGATGCATGAAAAATGCATTGGCATTGGCCTTATGGCCTTAAACCCTTTGCGGGACAAGGGTAAGTTGAAACGGTATGGAAGCTAAGTTAGTTGAGTCATGCTCCACGAGCATGCTTGCAAGAGCAAATGGACGTGCATTTGCCTAGCCCTAAGGCCCGGATCGTAGCTTCATCATGGCGCATCGGGGGAGTTACGACCTGCGGGGCAACTCGCCAAAGGCGTCATTTTCCGATCTGTCACATAACCTCAGTGTTTCACCCGAGTACAAGCCAGTTAAACATCGGAGCCGTAATTTTCCGGAAAAGATAGAACTCGCCATCAAGGAAGAAGTGGAGAAGCTACTTAAAGCCAAATTTATCAAACCAATTCAACATCCCGTATGGTTAGCTAATATCGTACCGGTCGCTAAGAAGAATGGAAAGCTACGATGTTGTGTTGACTATCGAGATTTGAATCGCGCATGTCCTAAAGATGATTTCCTGGTGCCAAATATAGATGTAATGGTGAATAATACAGCAGATACAATCAGGTGAGAATGGTAGCGGAGGATGCTCATAAGACAGCTTTTCAGACGCCGTATGGAAAGTTTTACTATGTTGTGATACCTTTCGGACTAAAGAACGCATGCGCAACCTATCAGCGGGTGATGATAGTTATTTTCACGATATGATGCACCGTATAATGGAGGTATACATAGATGATACGTAGCGAAATCTAGGGCGCGAGAAGATCACTTGGATCACTTGAAGCGCGTTTTTGATAGATGCGGAAAATATCACCTAAAGATGAACCCTCTCAAATGCGCTTTCGGTGTTACTTCCGAAAAGTTCTTGGGATTCGTTGTTACAAACAAAGGAATACAAATTGATCCGAGCAAGGTGGAAGCGATAACCACTATGACGCCGCCCGCAATGTTAAAGAGTTGCAAACTTTTATAGGAAGAATACCTTACGTCCGGAGATTTATCCCGGGGATTGGCACAAATATTGTCCGCCTTCTCACCCTTATTAAAAAAGAATAAGCCGTATGAATGGGGAGATGATCAAGAGCGAGCCTTTCAGAAGCTTAAGGAATGTTTGATTAGCGCACGAGTCTTACGACCACCGGTCAAAGTGAACCTTTTTACATATACACAACTTTTACTAGCATGGAAGTCGGAGCATTATTAGCCCAAGACCTCGGTAATGATCAACTATATCCGATCCACTACATCATTAGAGGTTTCAGAGATGCGGAGTTTAGATACTCAAAGGCGGAACAAGCATGCTTGGCGCTCATTTACACCACACAGAAATTGAGATCGTATTTGCTCGCTTTCGAGACCATAGTAGTAGCAACTGCTAATCCAATCGCCTATCTAGCCACCAAACCTGTCTTATCCGGCGGGACAACCCGATGGTTACTTTGCAGTTATCCGAATTTGAACTAAAGTACCAGGCGGTCCAAAGGAGTGCGCGGACAGGCGTTTGCAGATCTGTTGGTCGCGTTTCCAAGAATAGACATGACAGAAATAATTGAAGAGATACCTAGAGAGGTTGTACAGGAAGAAGAACGATGGGAAATTTTCTTTAACGGATCATCATGTGGTTCCCATGGAGGAGCCGGTATAGTTTTTGAAACACCTAAACGAGATTTTTTTCGTTCGCCTTCAAGTTGGATTTCGAGTGTAGTAATAACGTAGCGGAGTATGAGGCATTAATCCCGAGGCTACGTATGGTGGAAGAACTCAATCTGGGAGCGATAGATATAAAAGGAGACTCAAAGCTGGTTACGAGTCAAATATCAGGAGACTTCCAGGTGAAAGAGGCGCACTTAGCTCCTTATCGAGCATAAGTCCAAGAGCTGATAGCAAAAAGAGGAAGTACCGTCATCGAGCATACGGGGAAAACCACTAACCGCCATGTCGATGCATTAGCTATTTTAGCCGCAAAGTTGCAATTGAATGAAGCGGATGAAGGGACAGTAGTAGTGAAGAAGAGGGCGCTACCAAGCACTTGGAAGGAAGACGCGGCGTTCGAACAAAAGGATGACTGGAGAACGACTTATATTTAAGATTTAACTAAAGAAGCGGACGAACAGTTGCTACCCACTAAAGTGCTAAAGCAATTCGTAGTAGTACGAGGAGCATTATATTATCGAACACCCGGTGGAACCCTATCCCATTGTGTGGGGAAGATAGAGGAACAAGATATATTAAGTCGTGTTCTCACGATTCTCACGGACAGACAGAGGAATCCCATTTATCGCCGCCTTCATAGAATGGGTGTATATTGGCGGAGCATGGCAGTTCAAGCGGCGATAGTACAAGACAAGTACAAAGATTGTCAAGCGCCTCCACAACAAACGAGAGGTGTGCAGCGCAGAAATAGAAGATTGGAGGCGGCCATATAGATTTCATTCAAGCATGAACTTTTGCCGTAAAAACAGGCAAGACGCTCAAGATTCAATGGAAAGCCGACCGATTCTTTATGAATGAAGGAATCCTCTATAGGAGAAGCTATGGGGACACAATCTTGCGTTGTTTATCACAAGAAGAAGTGGATTTATTAATGGCTACATCCCATAACGCGAGCATCAAGGTATGAGGAAACTATTTCTACAACTATACGAATGAGGATTCTACTTGCCTACGATGGAATTTGATACTACAGCATGTGAAAAAGTGTCAGCGGTGTCAAAGCCACGGACCATTAATCCACGCTCCGCACACATTGCTGCATAGTGTCGTTACTCCCTGGCCTTTTCATAGCTAGGGACTCAATATCATTAGGCATGATCACCAACTTCATCCTACGACATAAGTACATTATCACCGCAACCGAGTATTCCTAAAAATGGGTAGAAGCTATTACGCTCCGTGATTACTCTGGAGCCACTATTGCGGCATTTATCAAGGAGCATATCATATGCCGATTTGGCGCGCCGATGATTATTCGCTCGGATAACGCAACTTCATTTGTCAACCAGACGGTCAAGGAACTATTAGATCAGTATGGTATTAAATTTCATACTTCGAATGTTTATTACCCTTAGGGTAATGGACAAGCGGAAAGCTACCAATAAAACATTGTTGAGAATATTAAGTCGATTGGTACACGATCATCACAAGAGATGGGCGGGAGTAGGCTGCCGCTTGCACTTTGGGCGTACCGCATTTTCAAAAGAAGATCAACTGGGGCCTCGCCTTATTCCTTAGTATATGGGGAGGATGCAATACTACCAGTAGAAATCGCCATCCCTTCAGCGCGAGTAGCTATGGCTAGTCTCAATACTCCGGACGAGGTTAGTCGATTTGCCCATCTTGACACTTTAGAAGAGCGAAGATCCAAAGCGGAACGGTTTGCCGGACAAGTATAGGCATAGGAAAATGAGATACTATAATCAGAAGGTTAAGGAAAGAATTTTATCCTTAAACGACATAGTCATGAAGATCGCCCCGCACATTCAACGAAACGAAATGCATGAAAGTTTGCCGCGAACTGGTGTAGATGGTGGATTTGGGAAAATGGTTAAAATCGTAAAACCATAATTATACATGCTCCAAATCCAAAGAATCAATCGAGTATTTAGGCTCATGCCTCTCACCGAAACATAAAATCTCATGCCACAAGAATCTCCGACCGAGAATACCGTCTCTCGAGTATATGTAGATGTGTAATCTCTCACCGAGGCAATGGCATATCTCATGAGTACTGAGCAATTTCAGTAATTACTTCTATATAGAATCGAACGATTGGACGGCTCCTAGACATCTTGCCTGCTAGTATATAGCAATAACGTCTTCAGGATGTAACAATGTTTTCCCTGACTATATAAAGGAAATATGACGCTTCAACAAGCTCATATTACTCAATTCTCAGATAATTAATGTTGCTAGACAGGATGCCTGCTAGTATAGAGCCATCAATTAATTATCTCTAATTATTAAATTCATTAACTGAATATTCAAAAATATTCCACGTTCTTCATAATATTTAATTACTTAAATTCATGGTTCTTCCCAGCAGAATTCCATGGGTTAGTAATCAATATTCAACGTACGTGCATCCGAGCCGCTATCGAGTAAGCCCCAAACTAAACGGTGCAAGTGTATTCGGAATAATACACTAACGAGCACTCGAATGCGCGAACGAGCATTCCAAAATACGAAGGAACGATGAACCTATGCAAAATAGGAAGAAAATAATAATTAATAAAATATTAATCAAGGCGCAGGACTGGCCCACCGGCCGGCCGGCTCGTGCCGTGGGCCGAGTCCCACGCCCAATTTTATATTTTATCATATTTTTATTATTTTCCTTGATCTCATGAAAATTCCCTCATTTGAACAAAATTCCTTCGTTTCAAGGAAACTCCTCGCTAATGGTGTTTCCTTCACATCAAGGAAATAATAAATAATTAGTAAAGGTGTCGTGGGATCAAGCCTACTAGCAGGCCGGTCATGCCCTAGTTGTGGCCGGTCCCACACCTTGCACTCATTATTATTATCATTTCCTTCATCCCATGAAATTCCTTGATCTCATGATATTTCCTTCAAATCATGAAAATAATACATAAAATTAGGGAAAGCTCACGGGACCGGGCCCTAGCCGGCTGACCATGCCCAAGCCGGTCCCACACGCCCTTATTTTATAATTATTAATATTATTTGTTTCCTCCATCTCATGGAAACTCCTTCACTTCAAGGAAAACTCCTTTATTTCAACAAACTCCTTGATTTCATGGTATTTCCCTAAAATCATGAAAAATAATATAAAATTAGGAAAAGTGCCATGGGACGGGCTTATTGGCCGGCCGGCCATGCCTTGGCCATAGCCGGTCCCACACTTCATGATTCCTTCATTTTATTATTATTATTTCCTTCATCTTATGAAGTTTCCTCAGTTTGAGAAAAAACCTTGATTTCTTCATATTTTCTCAAATGATTGCTCAAATGCACGCTAGAAAATATCAAAATTCTCAGGACTGAGACACCAACACTTTGGTAACATGGGCATATTACCTTGACCGACCATGGTTGTCCCTGTGGCTTGCAAGAGGCCGGTCCCACATACTTTCATCATTTGACCTAATTTGGTCATATTAGGTTCAAACTCTTCCAAACAATTTTTGAACTTCATAAAACAATCATCATACGATCCACGACCAACTACGGCTTGGTTTCATGAACCCTTGGCCGATCCCTCATCTCTTCATAATTGATTAGGTTTTATCACCCAAGGCTCGACGGGCATTATTTTTCATAAATGATTAAACCAAAGATTTAATCATCCTCTCAAAGAATCGGTCTTCAAGAGACTTTGGAATTTGCTCACTCGAGCATCCGGGCGCTACATGGTCGATCCATCATCCCATGTAGCATGTCCTTCCTTTCACTCCGTGGTTGATTTTCAATAAATCATCAATTGATCAACAAATGATCGAAATTAGGGTTTTTTTAGTCCAAGGTTCATAATTCCGTTCAAACGCTAATAATTTTACGTTGATCCCATGATCAACATTTTTATTTATTATACTCGGTTCAGTTGCCGAGTTTTAAATTAATATTTTATTTGGTCCTGCTACCAATAATTCATCAAACGAAAGGCGAATACACAACACACCTACAATCTCGATCACCATTGATCTCACACATTTCTCGGCTTCCCTCCTACAGATCGACCCATCCTCTCTTGTGACCGAATTGACTCGGAACGGACATTGTCTTGGTTTAGGCCGGAGTCCTACAGATTGATCTCTCGACCAAAGCACTCCCTTCTTGAAGTGAATCTATGTGAGGTTTGGCGGTTCGCTCGGTTCAAGGAGTTTTCTCCGCACGGTCGTCTCCTTAATTCCGTAAAAACCAAATGACCCGTTTTGCCCCATCTACGATTGGCGACCACAAATGGGAGATCATTCTCTCGGTTGCAATCTCACTTATCACAAAGATGGTCAGTCTTAGGTCCGGTTCATTACTAATCCGGGTTCAACACCCGACCCTAACATCGCAAGCTCTAGTGGTACTCGCTAATACCACTCCTCCGGCGCCACCACAATGCTACTCCTCCAAGCACCGGTGCTCCGGTGATCAACCCTGCAAACGATGGCACCGGCACCATCAACAATCCACTCTTCTCGGTCTCTCAAGAAATCGGAGAAAATCCGCCTACCATAGGCGATCTCATGAAGGTGCAAGAAAGCATTGCCGGGAATCGGCCGACGTAGCTGCCACTCGGAAAGAATTATGCAATTATCTCAAGACTCTTACAGACAAGATGTCGAGAAAACTCGGGGAGAAAGGAAAGGCTAAGGAAACATCTTCGGACGCGATCCCGAGGTCACTCCACCTATGTCGTAGATCCTAAAGCTAAAGTTGCGATGATGATCTGCCAAATAAGGAACAATCCGGTTTCATCACCCGAAGACCTCGGAACGACTTTTGGAGGATCGTGGAAAAGACAAGACGCCTTCGTCCATCGTCACCAACCTCCATAACCTGCTGCTACGCAAAGGATTCCTCTGCCAAAAGGTTACACCTCTCCAACATTCACCCTTTATGATGGAACGAGCAATGCTTGATAACATGTTTCTCGATTTCCGAAGCATTGGGTGAACATGAGCACAACTATATTGTTTGTCTCAAGGAATTTTCAAAGTCTCTGAAAGGCGGGGGCATATACCTGGGTACAACAACATCGCACCATGAAAGTATCAAAAGTTGGGGAGAAATGGTTAATGCTTTCTACAAAAAGTATTTCTTCGTTTCGAGCAAATCACCCTCTCTCGATCTCGGAAGGATGTTTCAAAGGAGCAACGAACATCCTAACGATTATGTGAAAAGGTTCGAGTTCAAGTTTTGGACTGCCATGATCCAAACGTCACATGAGCAACAACTCGTGGACTTGTGCATCAATGGAATGATTCCGCTGAGATATTTATTGGAAAATCTCGGGTTCCGGACTTTCTCGAACTTCATGAAGCGGCTAAGAGATCGGCAACTACGCACCCCGCTTTATTGGAGAGAGCTAAGACTACAAAAGCCGAAGAACCACGATAAACTCAAGGTAGCAGATGTTTAATCAACAAACAAGACAACCTCCAACCTTCCACAAATGTTGTTGCGAAGGGATCAAACGAAAAGCCGAGCCGCAAATAAGCAAGCATACTTCTCCAGACCCTTCAAAGCACAAAGGAAGGATAATCAAACTCGAGATGCACAAGCTCCTACCCAACGCCGGGAGCTGATCAAGAAGCACCTGATTTCCATTTTCCCATCGAAGAGGTGGTTGAATTATTAGATGTCTGGGTTCAAGACGGTGCAATCAAGTTACCATATGTCAAGAAAGAACCACTGAAGAAGACATGGAAAATCCCCGTTACTGTCGCTTTCATAGATTCGTCAATCATCCCACAAGAGACTGCAGGACCTTGAAGCGCATCTTCCAAGAGAAAGTCGAATCAGGGGAACTTAGCTTGGGGACTGAAAAAGTGCACAGAGACCCTCTCCCGGTCAGGACTTTCACTTTCTCTGAACCACCCGTCAAGGAAGCAGTTTAATTCTTAATCGAGCAGGTCTGCGAATTGATGTACTTATCAAGGGCTCAAAGGAAAGACATGTTTGCTGCATTGAATCACATCGTGTCAGGGAAACGTTTATTGATTCAGAAGACACCTCTTGAGCCTTCAAAGCAGATAAAGAAATATATGACTGGGACTTCTCACCACAGTCCATCTCGTAGGAACTGAATTCGGAAGAATGTTGATCAATGCCGACACCTCCATCAACATCATTCCACTAAAACCACCCACGTATCCGCAGTATCATTCGACAAGAAGCTACTCATGCTCTCATCTCAATCGAAACCATGAAGGAACGCAGATATACTTGTGGCTACATCACTCTCAAAGTGAACATAAGTTCAACTTTGGACGGAAACCAAGTTTCACATAATCAGGAAGATCCGTGGATATGACATGGCCTTCAGATGAGCGTGGATTCATGCTAAAAAGATGGCACTGACAAAGCGCCTTTGGTTGCACATCTCTCCAATGAGGAAAGTTCTGATCCAGAAGATTCGGTGGACATTCCATCATCAGAGCACCTGGAGGAATTTCGAACTTTGACGAGGTTGAAGCAAGAACCTGCAAAAGATGCATAAACATTCATCAAGAGGTTTCACTCAGGCAAGTCTCATTCCTCCCATGTCTGTGTCATTTATTTCCTCACATGTTATCCTATGGGGACTCAATTCTGCTATCAACATTATGAAAGCATAGATTCACCACATTTTATTAAGTGGTTGAATCTCGACACTTCTCCGAATCGAGCATCACACCGAGACATTCATTACGATGTGATGTCCAAGCATGGCAAAGAACACTTTGGGCGTTTGTCCATAGCATTACGGAGTATCCATGTGTGCCACAAAATCGAAAAGCTCGATGTCCGCACAAGTGTTGAATCCCACTACCGCAACGAAGGAATGCCGAAAATCAATAGAAGATAGTCGGGCCGAGGCGATCAAACCTAAGACATTCGGCGCTCAAGGGATATGACGCTTCAACGCTCAAGCATCTAAGAAGCCTTCAAATTTTACTCCCAATCAAAGAGTACACCTTCGATAATGGCGCCTCTGGATTCAAAACAAATATCTCGACGATGATTCAACACCAACACAATCAAAGTGTAACTAAACTACAATCGATAAGTCTTCATTATCCCATGATAAGACTTCTGAAGCAGATGTAACATCATTCATACATGAATGGCACTAACTCCTTCAGCATACACTGGGCAACCTGAGGTGATTCCGTGAAACTTCATCAACGGAATTTCTCTACATCACAAGCCCATGCACGATTGAGGAACTTCCTCTCTTCACCAATCACATCCAAAAGATGAAAACCTGCCGCTTCTATCTACCGCAACAACGTAGACTCACCGACGAAGCCGTTCATGGTAAAGTTATGCTTTCAGAGCATTTAAGTTGAACTCTCAGTACACCTTCATCTTAGGGATGCTCAACTCATCAACTAGTTCGTGAATGTAAAAGACTTACTGGATAGAGGAGCAAAGATTATATCTATAATCATGGTTCTAGCCTTTTCGATCTTTGGAGCAACTTCAACCATGATATAAACATCAACAATAATCTCTAGAGGAACACCATTCATGATCTCAGCATCGACAAGGATCTTTGGAGCGTAATCATTTGTGATCTCAGCATCTACAACGGTTTTATGAGCAACATCCCGCTTCATCAACTATCTATCCTCTGAAGCGTTACTCAATGGATCATATCTCTTCAAGCCCTAACGATTCATATCAAGATGTGTAGACATGAAAACATGTTAACATGAACGTCTTTCCAAAGCTTGCACGACAGACGGGCATAAGCCAAAGTCTTCTACAAGATGTTCTCATCACTTCTACAAAGGAGATACAACACATTTCAGACCATGGGTTTACAAAAACGTACCAATGGGTGAGGAATGGGACAATGATTCCTCAACAAAATATGTTCGTGTATGTCTCTTATACAACATACCAAAAGGGCACATCAATCGGACATACGAGCTGAAAGATATGGCCTTTATTGCCAGGTCTATGAAATCTGAAAATTCTGTACGGGATTACAAATTACAAATGTGCATGCTTGGTTGGGTGACCTACATAACTACAAATTGAGTGATTCTTTTCTCATATGATAACTCAGTCTCTTAGCTTCAAAATTTGGGGTCAAGCGCCGAATTCCGACGTCGTATGAGGTTCCTACAGCTTCCAGAGCATACAACATGCAAGCAGAAATTCGTGGACGGGATTCATAACCTTACAGTTTCCATCGATGTCCACCAGGTATTTTCGATAAGTCCTTCATTAAGGTACTTACAACTTCGACCACCTAGGTCTTTACATCAAGTCTTTTTACCTGGGTCCTCTATCTAGGTCCTTCCAGAAGAAGGGAACACGAAAAGGAGATTCAACTAAATGGGGACCGACGATCCACTGATCATGACGGTCAGTTTCACAGTCCAAGACTCATGAATGAAACCAAGCTCGCTTATTCTAATCATTCATTTTATAATGAATGCTACAACCGAGACGTACAACCATGGTCATTACATCATCCCCTCTTGAGAGCAGTTATGGTCCCGTGACCAGGGTTTCAGAAGTGATGTTTCTACAAATGACAGAAACAAAAAATGGTACTGCAAGCACCAGGCTCATGTATCAACCAAGGGTTTCATATTTCAAATTAATCAATGACATTGAAATCCTTCATCAAGCGTTCGAGACATAAGCAAATGGTCTAAAGACACAACAAGGTCGTTTTACAACAAGACAACTTAACTTGTCATGCACAAAGAAGCAAGCTGGGAGCAATTAGTGAGGAATCTAAGGTTGAGTCATATGTCATTCTCTTCGTATGGATGTCCTCTACAACATATCCAAAATTCACAGCAATTGGATGAACGAGGAAAAAGATGTGGCCAAAACCTTGGACTACATGACAGCTGAAAATTTTCTGAATAGCTTCTGGAAGTTTACTTTTTCATCAATTTCGGCCCTTAAACATGCTCAAAAGTTGAAAATCTTCTGAGCTAAATCTTGGAAATTTTCCGAGGATGAAACATGGGTAGATCACAAAAATCCGACAACGGATGAAGATTCTACAGCAATTTCAATGAAGACCTAACTTCTGAATTTTTAGGGGATAAGTAATCGTTTCTTGACTCTTTACATAAGTAGCAAACACGAGACCTTGCGGAGGGATTCCGTGGAGCAATTGTGTGTGAAAACAACGTTAGCAAGTAGACCTTGATCTAAGAGTCTAACTACTAATATTAACCTAATAAGTTCATAAATCTTAATGCGTTTATTTAAATTACATCTAGAGTGATCTACTACTAGGTGGTTTGGTAAATAGAATCCGGTAGTCGAGAACTTCCGTATCCGGTGATATAAGGGATTTAGGGGTTTAGCACTGATCTAGCTGCTTTACCTACGGTTGGTGGTAATCTGTGACTAATAACATGTGGATGAAAAACATAACTTGATTCATTGTTTTGCAACGAAGAATGATTCCTTGATCTTGTCTCTCTTATTGATTTCAACTTTAACTTTTAATTGCTTTATTTACTTTCTTTTGCTTTACACCCCCCTTTTTGTGACAATTTTTACAACTAGAATCTCTTGCTCCTCGTGGGAACGAACTTGACTTCCATTATATTATTTTTAATTGAGTGGAAATATTAATTAATTTGATTGCACCTACGACACGCATCAAATTTTGGCGCCGCTGCCGGGGAGCAACGGATGATTTTAGTTGTTTTTATTTTTCTTTTTGCTTTATTCTTGCTTTGTTAGATTCTATATCGTATCTAACTTAGTGTTTGAGAATCTTATTTCAGGTATCGGTTTTCCATGTATGGTGGACAAGAGCAAGCATATTACAACAATCAATACGGTTTTCAACCTCAACATTATGGCAACTTCCAACCATCCTTAGGATACAATCAAAACCAATCTTTTGGCTATGATCAATTTCCTACAGAACCTTATGGATATTCTCATACATATAAACAACCTTATGACGGGTATGTAAGTGGACAATCACAAGGATGGGAGGATAATATTGTTTATGATCAGAAATTCTCTAGTTTTGCAGATAAGATGTCTGCCATGATTGGGGAACTTCAACAAAAGTTGCAAGAATCACTACAAGACCAGCAACCCTATGTTTGGGAGGAACCACGTCGAGACGGCATTGTTAAAGAACGAAGAGACATGGATCAATACAAGGAGGATAGGGATAAAGAAGAATTTTGCTATCAAAGCAATAACTATTCTAATGTGCCTATGGTGTGTAGTGAATATTTGATCGATGATTATGTTGGAAAAGGCCAACCTTTGGATACTTTTGATGACGCTAGTGTAGCTTACTCGAGCCTTGATCTTAATAATGATCAAGCACCTATTCAAAAGGTAGAGCTTGAGGAAGATGCAATTAGTGCTTGGAAAAAATTCCTTAGGGAAAGATATGAGTCCGCGGAAGAGTATGGGCGTTGCAACAATGAGGAAGTTATTCCAACTCCGGATCATAATAATGATCCTTCACCTATTCAAAAGGAGGAGATTGGGTGTGACTTACCTATTGTTGTAAACGGTGTAACACCCGCACAAGAAGATCTTACAATTTATACCGACGAAAATCATTTTAGTGAATGGCCCGATTAGATGATGAGAATGTTGAAGAGATGATGCTAGAGGATGAAACCAAATTGATTGATTTTGTGGAAGACCCAATTGAACTTGCCTATGATTTTAATGATGCCAAGACTTTGGTTAAGGTAGAAAACGACAAGAATGGTTGCAAGGTTTAATAGAGGACCACGATATACAAGAGGTAAGTAATTCACTTGAATTTTTTAAGGATGAAGAGGATTTTATAATACAAGAGATTGTGCAAGGTTTGTCTAATCCTTTGCCTATTGATTCTTCTCCTTTACCTCTTATTGGTTTGAATGTATGTGCTTCGAAAGTATTTTTGGATGATTTTGTTTCTAAATATCCACCATTGGAAACACTTGATGATAACACTATGCAGGTTTTCCAAGAAGAATACATGGAAGTTCCCAAATTCTATGTTCTTTATACACTTCCGAGTGTGGACAAGAATAAGTGTGGGGGAAATTTCTATCGAGCGATAATTTCACTATTGTTTTCTTGTGCTAATATTTGTATGGAGTTATTGTTTTCAAAACAGGTATTATGGGTGGACCCTCAAATTTTCAGATTGTTAGTATATGGGGAATGAATCTTACAAGAGCTAAGTCGGGCCGTCGACTTTAAAACAAGCGCTTAATGGGAGGCAACCCATAGGTTTTGTATTTCTTATCCTTTTGCTTTTTATTATTTCTTTTTCTTGTTCCATATCATGTTAAAATTTCCCACCTTGACTTTACTAGGAGGATTCAATTACATTGAGGACAATGTAAGGTTTAAGTGTGGGGGAGTGGTTAAGCATGTATTTATTTAAAAAAAAAAATTTAAAATTTAAAAAAAAAAAAAAAGTTTTACCTAAAACTTCAACTTTTAGAGATTTTAGAGTCCCTAGCATACTTCTAGGTATGTTTACATAGAGATTTTGACCGACATAATTGAACTTGGAAATGTTAGAGAACTACATTCGGATTTCTTGCTTGTTAGAGTGTTAAATAATGGATTTAATCATGCCGGTGATGCGAATTTGGTGCAGGGGAGAAATGCATTATTAGAGTTGCCGATCAATCATTAGTGGAGACTACCCGTATTAATATCATGTGAGGCACCGACCAGAAATTTTTCCATCTAACTAAAGAGCTTTCTTTGAGTGTGTGTCACCATACGTTAATTACGGGTAGAATGGTGAGCTACCCAACCTCCCACCAATAGAAGCACTACTCTTTGATCTCTTGAGTGCTAATTTTGTCAATCATGAGGGTGACATCTATAGATGAAAGCCTCCTTCTTGTAGTTCGATTTGCAGTTAGCACCATTCTCTCTCGCAACAACAACGGATCCATAGAAATACCATCATCATCAACAAGGAGCGACATCAAAATCTACAAGGAAAGTTGGAAAAAGTTCAAGGTTTACAAGTAACGGAACGAGAAAAAGAGCAAATTTCAAATTCAAGTAAAGCAACATACAAAGAGCAGGATTTTACATATATGTTGAGGACTTACAATACAATGAGGTAATTTTATATCCAAGTATGAAGACTTATTTATAAGAGCGAAGAAAATCAAAAGGTGAAAATTGTTGAAGTTTATGATTTTGAGGCGATACAAGTTGTGAAGAATCAAGCGGTAAAATACTTCTCCCACGGCCATGATTTATTTTGTATTTAATTTCTCTTGTTTCAAAAAATAAAAAAAAATAAAAAATAAAAAATAAAAATAAAATAAAAATAAAAAAATAATAAATAATAAACAAGAGAAATATTTGTTTTGTTAATAAGCCGTGGGGAAGGAAAATTTATAAGGAAGTTTCAAGCGAAAAGGATTCAAGGTAAAGGTTACAAATTGTTATGGATTTATGAAATTCGAGAGTTTTTCACCAATAGTTGAAACCGAAGACGAAGACCAAGGAGATAAAGACGAGGAGCGGAAGACGTTTCTATTGGATGCCATGAGAGTGGTGTTATCATAATTGGCGATCGGATGTGAAGGTGAGTAAGTAATCTCATCCTCGATAATAATGGTTGATTTCCTTTCTTAGAGATCGTCCGAAAAATGGTTTTTCAAAATGTTAAAAGATGTGGGTTTTTAAAAAATTCGGAAGTTGTCCTTCCCACCATTCAACGTGTCGCAGGATTTCTCTCTTCATTCCTACCTGCACACATGTGAGAACCATAAAAAGCCGTCTTTTTGAGTGCAATTATCATAAAATCCTTTTTGGTGAGGGGCGAAGTCGAGCGAAATGCTTATTGATCGTTTCTCAAACACGCGATCTCTCATTATGGTGTGGTTATTTCTCACTCAACATTTAAGAACGAGAATATGTTCTTTAGTATTTCTAACTTCTTATTACTAGCATGCGAAACTCTATGTCCTCATAGCTCTTTGGATGCTTGGGACGCTTGAACGCTTTGGAGTTGTGAGTTTTTAGTTTGATTTGCTCGAGGACTAGCAAAGTCTAAGTGTGGGGGAATTTGATAGGGTGTAGAATACATCCTATTTACTATCTATTGTTTATGCTTTCTTTGCTATTTTTCTTGTAAATTATGTATTTTACGCTTGTTTTGAGTTTTATAGCTACTTTGGAGTCGCACGGAGGAAAAGAAGAAGAAATCACCCAATTTGAGCCAAAAGGGCAAAAGGTCATTTTACGGGCGATTGATATCTGGAGCCCAGTCAAGGTTAAGGGGCAACTTTCTATTGGAGAAACAATAAAGACAGACCGGTGATGTTAAGGGGTCAGTATTTGGTTAACCCTTATCGGGGTGACCAGGGTGTCATTAACCAACCCAAGTTATAACCCTAACTTAAATTCTTCTCAATCATTTGCACTCGAGAGAGAGAGAAAAAAGAGGCGAAGAATTTGCTTGGTGATACCAGGATCGAGAAATTGATGAAGAATTTATGGTGATGTTAACTCGAAAGAAGAACTACGAGTTGCTTGAGAGGAAATAAAAATGGAAGAATGGGTTAAGTCGATGGTAGAAGAAATCGAAGATGAATTCATGCCTCGGGTTGTGATGAAATTGTGGAGGTGGTAATTCTGTGTTGACAAAGATGAGCAGATGAAGATGAATTCGATAGAGATTGATGAGCAGAAGCTCAGATAAAGAAAAATAGGTCTTGAATCGAGAACAGGTTGATTGAGCTGCTGTGATATCGAGAATTAAGAGATGGGAAAAGGGTTTACTGTGATGGAGAAGAAATTGCAAAAGAGAAGTTGAATTCGGTTTGAAATTTGGGGTTTTGTCTGGAACTGAAGACATGGGTTCGACTGAAATTGAAAGGAGAAATCGAATTGATGGGATTTTGCTGATGCTTGAGATGGGTTCGATCTGGAGGTGAGTAAATCGATGCTGCTGTTGCAATCGATTCAGTGAAAGAAGGGAATAAATCTGGTGCTGCAATTTCAGTATTTGAGTTCGTAAGCAATTAAAGACGCTGCTGCTGTACAGGGAACGTTGGAATGAATGATATTAGATGAATGTATAGGAATTTCTGCAGGAATGGAGCTGAGAAAGGCCGGAAACTGTCCTGAGTGATGCCCTGAATATAAATGAAACTCGGCCGAATTTCTGCCTTGGCGAGTCAACTCAAACCATTGGTATTCCTTGCCAGACGAGTCCGATGACCGATCCGTCCATGTGACTCAGTTGAGTAAGACGATTCAGACCAGTCAGATGTCTAACTGACTCGGCTAAGTCCCCTTCTTCTGACCTGATTGACTAACGCGGACTGACGGTTTGACCTTTATACCGTTAGTCCTAACGGTGGACTGACGGAATATTCCGTCAAATATACCAATGACGGTGAAATTTTCGGGTGGCCGGCGGTGACGTTTCCGTGAATTCCGGCCATAATACCGGCTTTCCGGCGACCAAAAATTCCAGAATTTTCTATGGACTTCTCTCATGGGTGTGAAGACTTGGACTTGGAATTGGATGGAGAATTTGGCTCAAATTTGGAAAGAGAAGATGGAAGATGAGGAAGACTTGAATTTGGAAATTGAATTATTAAGGGAAAAGGATTCTATTTTTTGGAAGATTTGGAGAATATTGAAGCCTATAAATAGAGAAGTTTTCTACATCTTTTACACATCTCTCTACACACACAACACTTGTGTTTTTGCTTGCTTTTGAAAATTCTCCTTTTAATTATTATTTGTGTGAATTTCAAAAACATGAGTAGCTAATTTTATTATTGATTGAGGATGAATTCCTAGTTCTTAATATATGATTTGAGTTTTGTTTCAATTCTATCTTGAAGTTTTTCACATGATGATCGTTTGTTTTTACTATTAGGAATGTTTATTCATTCATGATTGATTGATAGGTTGTTTAGAGTGCACGCTAAATTGATTTGTTAATTTGATCTAAAGCTAGTGAAAGTTAGGGGATAAGTAATCGTTTCTTGACTCTTTACATAAGTAGCAAACACGAGACCTTGCGGAGGGATTCCGTGGAGCAATTGTGTGTGAAAACAACGTTAGCAAGTAGACCTTGATCTAAGAGTCTAACTACTAATATTAACCTAATAAGTTCATAAATCTTAATACGTTTATTTAAATTACATCTAGAGTGATCTACTACTAGGTGGTTTGGTAAATAGAATCCGGTAGTCGAGAACTTCCGTATCCGGTGATATAAGGGATTTAGGGGTTTAGCACTGATCTAGCTGCTTTACCTACGGTTGGTGGTAATCTGTGACTAATAACATGTGGATGAAAAACATAACTTGATTCATTGTTTTGCAACGAAGAATGATTCCTTGATCTTGTCTCTCTTATTGATTTCAACTTTAACTTTTAATTGCTTTATTTACTTTCTTTTGCTTTACACCCCCCTTTTTGTGACAATTTTTACAACTAGAATCTCTTGCTCCTCGTGGGAACGAACTTGACTTCCATTATATTATTTTTAATTGAGTGGAAATATTAATTAATTTGATTGCACCTACGACACGCATCAAATTTTGCGCCGCCGGGAGAGCAATGGATGATTTTAGTTGTTTTTATTTTTCTTTTGCTTTATTCTTGCTTTGTTAGATTCTATATCGTATCTAACTTAGTGTTTGAGAATCTTATTTCAGGTATCGGTTTTCCATGTATGGTGGACAATAGCAAGCATATTACAACAATCAATACGGTTTTCAACCTCAACATTATGGCAACTTCCAACCATCCTTAGGATACAATCAAAACCAATCTTTTGGCTATGATCAATTTTCTACAGAACCTTATGGATATTCTCATACATATAAACAACCTTATTACGGGTATGTAAGTGGACAATAACAAAGATGGGAGGATAATATTGTTTATGATCGAAAATTCTCTAGTTTTGCGAGATAAGATGTCTGCCATGATTGGGGATCTTCAACAAAAGTTGCAAGAATCACTACAAGACCAGAACCCTATGTTTGGGAGGAACCACGTCGAGACGGCATTGCTAAAGAACGAAGAGACATGGATCAATACAAGGAGGATAGGGATAAAGAAGAATTTTGCTATCAAAGCAATAACTATTCTAATGTGCCTATGGTGTGTAGTGAATATTTGATCGATGATTATGTTGGAAAAGGCCAACCTTTGGATACTTTTGATGACGCTAGTGTAGCTTACTCGAGCCTTGATCTTAATAATGATCAAGCACCTATTCAAAAGGTAGAGCTTGAGGAAGATGCAATTAGTGCTTGGAAAAAATTCCTTAGGGAAAGATATGAGTCCGCGGAAGAGTATGGGCGTTGCAACAATGAGGAAGTTATTCCAACTCCGGATCATAATAATGATCCTTCACCTATTCAAAAGGAGGAGATTGGGTGTGACTTACCTATTGTTGTAAACGGTGTAACACCCGCACAAGAAGATCTTACAATTTATACCGACGAAAATCATTTTAGTGAATGGCCCGATTCCGATGATGAGAATGTTGAAGAGATGATGCTAGAGGATGAAACCAAATTGATTGATTTTGTGGAAGACCCAATTGAACTTGCCTATGATTTTAATGATGCCAAGACTTTGGTTAAGGTAGAAAACGACGAAGAATGGTTGCAAGGTTTAATAGAGGACCACGATATACAAGAGGTAAGTAATTCACTTGAATTTTTTAAGGATGAAGAGGATTTTATAATACAAGAGATTGTGCAAGGTTTGTCTAATCCTTTGCCTATTGATTCTTCTCCTTTACCTCTTATTGGTTTGAATGTATGTGCTTCGAAAGTATTTTTGGATGATTTTGTTTCTAAATATCCACCATTGGAAACACTTGATGATAACACTATGCAGGTTTTCCAAGAAGAATACATGGAAGTTCCCAAATTCTATGTTCTTTATACACTTCCGAGTGTGGACGAGAATAAGTGTGGGGGAAATTTCTATCGAGCGATAATTTCACTATTGTTTTCTTGTGCTAATATTTGTATGGAGTTATTGTTTTCAAAATAGGTATTATGGGTGGACCCTCAAATTTTCAGATTGTTAGTATATGGGGAATGAATCTTACAAGAGCTAAGTCGGGCCGTCGACTTTAAAACAAGCGCTTAATGGGAGGCAACCCATAGGTTTTGTATTTCTTATCCTTTTGCTTTTTATTATTTCTTTTTCTTGTTCCATATCATGTTAAAATTTCCCACCTTGACTTTACTAGGAGGATTCAATTACATTGAGGACAATGTAAGGTTTAAGTGTGGGGGAGTGGTTAAGCATGTATTTAAAAAAAAATTTACAAAAAAATTTAAAAATTTAAAAACAAAAAAAAGTTTTACCTAAAACTTCAACTTTTAGAGATTTTAGAGTCCCTAGCATACTTCTAGGTATGTTTACATAGAGATTTTGACCGACATAATGGAACTTGGAAATGTTAGAGAACTACATTCGGATTTCTCGCTTGTTAGAGTGTTAAATAATGGATTTAATCATGCCGGTGATGCGAATTTGGTGCAGGGAGAAATGCATTATTAGAGTTGCTGATCAATCATTAGTGGAGGCTACCCGTATTTATATCATGTGAGGCACCGACCAGAAATTTTTCCATCTAAATAAAGAGCTTTCTTTGAGTGTGTGTCACCATACGTTAATTCTGGGTAGAATGGTGAGCTACCCAACCTCCCACCAATAGAAGCACTACTCTTTGATCTCTTGAGTGCTAATTTTGTCAATCATGAGGGTGACGTCTATAGATGAAAGCCTCCTTCTTGTAGTTCGATTTGCAGTTAGCACCATTCTCTCTCGCAACAACAACGGATCCATAGAAATACCATCATCATCAACAAGGAGCGACATCAAAATCTACAAGGAAAGTTGGAAAAAGTTCAAGGTTTACAAGCAACGGAACGAGAAAAAGAGCAAATTTCAAATTCAAGTAAAGCAACATACAAAGAGCAGGATTTTACATATAAGTTGAGGACTTACAATACAATGAGGTAATTTTATATCCAAGTATGAAGACTTATTTATAAGAGCGAAGAAAATCAAAAGGTGAAAATTGTTGAAGTTTATGATTTTGAGGCGATACAAGTTGTGAAGAATCAAGCGGTAAAATACTTCTCCCACGGCCATGGTTTATTTTGTATTTAATTTCTCTTGTTTCAAAAAATATAAAAAAAATATATAAAAAAATATAAAAAAAATAATAAAAAAAATAAATAAAAAATAATAAACAAGAGAAATATTTGTTTTGTTAATAAGCCGTGGGGAAGGAAAATTTATATGGAAGTTTCAAGCGACAAGGATTCAAGGTAAAGGTTACAAATTGTTATGGATTTATGAAATTCGAGAGTTTTTCACCAATAGTTGAAACCGAAGACGAAGACCAAGGAGATAAAGACGAGGAGCGGAAGACGTTTCTATTGGATGCCGTGAGAGTGGTGTTATCATAATTGGCGATAGGATGTGAAGGTGAGTAAGTAATCTCATCCTCGATAATAATGGTTGATTTCCTTTCTTAGAGATCGTCCGAAAAATGGTTTTTCAAAATGTTAAAAGATGTGGGTTTTTAAAAAATTCGGAAGTTGTCCTTCCCACCATTCAACGTGTCGCAGGATTTCTCTCTTCATTCCTACCTGCACACATGTGAGAACCATAAAAAAGCCGTCTTTTTGAGTGCAATTATCATAAAATCCTTTTGGGGAGGCGAAGTCGAGGCGAAATGCTTATTGATCGTTTCTCAAACACGCGTTCTCTCATTATGGTGTGGTTATTTCTCACTCAACATTTAAGAACGAGAATATGTTCTTTAGTATTTCTAACTTCTTATTACTAGCATGCGAAACTCTAAGTCCTCATAGCTCTTTGGATGCTTGGGACGCTTGAACGCTTTGGAGTTGTGAGTTTTTAGTTTGATTTGCTCGAGGACTAGCAAAGTCTAAGTGTGGGGGAATTTGATAGGGTGTAGAATACATCCTATTTACTATCTATTGTTTATGCTTTCTTTGCTATTTTTCTTGTAAATTATGTATTTTACGCTTGTTTTGAGTTTTATAGCTACTTTGGAGTCGCACGGAGGAAAAGAAGAAGAAATCACCCAATTTGAGCCAAAAGGGCAAAAAGGTCATTTTACAGGCGATTGATATCTGTAGCCCAGTCAAGGTTAAGGGGCAACTTTCTTTTGGAGAAACAATAAAGACAGACCAGCTGATGTTAAGGGGCTGTATTTGGTTAACCCTTATCAGGGGTGACCGGGTGTCATTAACCAACCCAAGTTATAACCCTAACTTAAATTCTTCTCAATCATTTGCACCTGAGAGAGAGAAAAAAGAGCGGCAAAGAATAAATTCTTGGTGATACCAGATCGAGAAATTGATGAAGAATTTATGGTGATGTTAACTCGAAAGAAGAACGGCAGTTGCTTGAGAGGAAATCAAAATGGAAGAATGGGTTCGTCGATGGTAGAGAAGAAATCGAAGATGAATTCATGCCTGGGTTGTGATGAAATTGTGGAGGTGGTAATTCTGTGTTGACAAAGATGAGCAGATGAAGATGAATTCGATAGAGATTGATGAGCAGAAGCTCAGATAAAGAAAAATAGGTCTTGAATCGAGAACAGGTTGATTGAGCTGCTATGATATCGAGAATTAAGAGATGGGAAAAGGGTTTACTGTGATGGAGAAGAAATTGCAAAAGAGAAGTTGAATTCGGTTTGAAATTTGGGGTTTTGTCTGGAACTGAAGACATGGGTTCGACTGAAATTGAAAGGAGAAATCGAATTGATGGGATTTTGCTGATGCTTGAGATGGGTTCGATCTGGAGGTGAGTAAATCGATGCTGCTGTTGCAATCGATTCATTGAAAGAAGGGAATAAATTTGGTGCTGCAATTTCAGTATTTGAGTTCGTAAGCAATTGAAGACGCTGCTGCTGTACAGGGAACGTTGGAATGAATGATATTAGATGAATGTATAGGAATTTGCGCAGAATGGAGTGAGAAAGGCGAAACCGGCCCGAGTGATGCCCCGAATATAAACGAAACTCGGCCGAATTTCGCCTTGGCGAGTCAACTCGATCCGCCGTATTCCTTGCCGGCTGAGTCCGATGACCGATCCGTCCATGTGACTCGGTTGAGTAAGACGATTCGGGCGGTCGCCGATGTCTAACCGACTCGGCTAACTCACCTTCTTCGACCCGATTGACTAACGCGGACTGACGGTTTGACCTTTATACCGTTAGTCCTAACGGTGGACTGACGGAATATTCCGTCAAATATACCAATGACGGTGAAATTTTCAGGTGGCCGGCGGTGACGTTTTCCGGCCGAATTCCGGCCATAATACCAGTTTTCCGGCGACCAAAAATTCCAGAATTTTCTATGGACTTCTCTCATGGGTGTGAAGACTTGGACTTGGAATTGGATGGAGAATTTGGCTCAAATTTGGAAAGAGAAGATGGAAGATGAGGAAGACTTGAATTTGGAAATTGAATTATTAAGGGAAAAGGATTCTATTCCTTGGAAGATTTGGAGAATATTGAAGCCTATAAATAGAGAAGTTTTCTACATCTTTTACACATCTCTCTACACACACAACACTTGTGTTTTTGCTTGCTTTTGAAAATTCTCCTTTTAATTATTATTTGTGTGAATTTCAAAAACATGAGTAGCTAATTTTATTATTGATTGAGGATGAATTCCTAGTTCTTAATATATGATTTGAGTTTTGTTTCAATTCTATCTTGAAGTTTTTCACATGATTATCGTTTGTTTTTACTATTAGGAATGTTTATTCATTCATTCATGATTGATAGGTTGTTTAGAGTGCACGCTAAATTGATTTGTTAATTTGATCTAAAGCTAGTGAAAGTTAGGGGATAAGTAATCGTTTCTTGACTCTTTACATAAGTAGCAAACACGAGACCTTGCGGAGGGATTCCGTGGAGAAATTGTGTGTGAAAACAACGTTAGCAAGTAGACCTTGATCTAAGAGTCTAACTACTAATATTAACCTAATAAGTTCATAAATCTTAATGCGTTTATTTAAATTACATCTAGAGTGATCTACTACTAGGTGGTTTTGGTAAATAGAATCCGGTAGTCGAGAACTTCCGTATCCTAGGTGATATAAGGGATTTAGGGGTTTAGCACCGATCTAGCCGCTTTACCTACGGTTGGTGGTAATCTGTGACTAATAACATGTGGATGAAAAACATAACTTGATTCATTGTTTTGCAACGAAGAATGATTCCTTGATCTTGTCTCTCTTATTGATTTCAACTTTAACTTTTAATTGCTTTATTTACTTTCTTTTGCTTTACACCCCCTTTTTGTGACAATTTTTACAACTAGAATCTCTTGCTCCTCGTGGGAACGAACTTGACTTCCATTATATTATTTTTAATTGAGTGGAAATATTAATTAATTTGATTGCACCTACGACACGCATCAACGGTCAACATAAGACCGAACTTCATCTTCAGCCGATAGTCTCACTCGCAAGTCGGCGATGCTTCTGCTGATGAGATATGAGCTTTTCATCTTCAGCTCTTTTCTTCTGTGATATTTCATCATGCTTTCCCTCCGCATCTGCTAAGACCAAGAAGTCACTATTATCTGAGGCGAAATACATGGAGTCATGGATATACCAATAACAAACACGCAACAAAAACAGTAACAATCCAACTCTTATCTATTTACGATTTCACTAGCTGTAGTGATTATAACGTCAGAATTTCGAAAACTTGCTAGTTCCTTCAAACCTGCAAAGACGAGCAAAATTCATTATTCAAAATCATGACTTGATGTTCATAAAACCGTGAACAATTCACGTGAGTTTTCCACTGGTTTTTCAAAAATTGGACTGACGTTCATTCTACAATTTTGAAAACTTACATACGGACATTATTTCACCATGTATAATCGTCTACTTTCAACAATTGTTCAAAATCAAAACATTGGTTTTACAAAAATATATATATTTAACGTGAAACTCACGTAAGTTTGAAATATATATATATATTTGCTCCCTCGCGCGAGCATCTGTCTTTGAAGCGAGAGTATATTTTCAAAGATTTCTGAAAGCTCGAAGATAAAAAATTTCATGAAAGCTCATAAACAAAATTTACTACTAACAGACGCACGTCTGTTCAAAAAAAAAAATTCTCTCGTACGAGCATCCACCTTTGAAACGAGAGTTTATTCTACTTTGTGAAATCTCACATATTTAAAACATAAATTTTTTTTTTTTCGTGAAAGCTCATAGACAAAATTTTTATCATTAGACTCAGGTATATTTTGTTTATTTCTTAAACTAACGAACGAACGAACGTCCGCGCTAAAACGGATTTCCTTTCTTGGGCCCGGACGTGAATCCTAAATCGACCAAGGTTTCATCACCAAATCAACGGTGCTACACCAATTTATGCTCGTTAAATGATGCTCTATCATGCCATTGGGATCTTCGTTCAAGCCGTGGTTTGCTCGTGATCCAGCGAAATCGTAAAACCATTGGGATTTTCGACAAGGCCTAAAATCGTAAAACCATAATTATACATGCTCCTGATCCACCAATTAGATGAGTATTGAGGCTCATTCCTCTCACCGAAGCATGAAAGCTCATGCCACAGGAATCTCTGACTGAGAATACTGTCTCTCAGAGTATATGTAGATGTGTAGTCTCGGGTGAGGCAACGGCATATCTCATGAATACCGAGCAATTTCAAAGAATTACTTACATATAGAATCGAACGATTGGACGGCTCTTAGACAGCTTGCCTGCTAGTATAGAGCAATAACGTCTTCAGGATGTAACAATGTTTTCCCTGACTATATAAAGGAAATATGATGCTTCAACAAGCTCATATTACTCAATTCTCAGATAATTAATGCTCCTAGACAGCATGCCTGTTAGTATAGATCCATCAATTAATTATCTCTAATCCTTAAATTCATTAACTGAACGGAAATATTCTACGTTCTTCATAATATTTCATTACTTCAATTCATGGTTCTTCCCAGCAGAATTCCATGGGTTAGTAATAAATATTCAACGTACGGGCATCTGAGCCGCTATCGAGTAAGCCCCGACCAAAACGGTGCAAGTGTATTCAGCAATAATATACTAACGAGCACCTGAATGCACGAACGAGCATTCCAAAATATGAAGGAACGATGAACCTATGCAAAATAGGAAAAAAATAAAAATAAAATAAAATATTAATCAAGGCGCTTGGGGATCTGGGCCCACTGGGCCGGCCGGTCGTGCCGCGGCTAGTCCCACGCCCAATTTTATATTTTATCATATTTTTATTATTTTCCTTGATCTCATGAAAATTCCCTCATTTGAACAAAATTCCTTCGTTTCAAGGAAACTCCTCAGTTTCATGGTGTTTCCTTCACATCAAGGAAATAATAAATAATTAGGAAAGGTGTCGTGGGATCAAGCCTACTAGCAGCCGGTCATGCCCTAGTGTTGGCCGGTCCCACACCTTGCTCTCTTTATTATTATTATTTCCTTCATCCCATGAAATTCCTTGATCTCATGATATTTCCTTCAAATCATGAAAATAATACATAAAATTAGGGAAAGCTCACGGGACCGGGCCCTAGCCGGTCCCACACGCCTTATATTATTATTATTAATATTAATTGTTTCCTTCATCTCATGGAAACTCCTTCACTTCAAGGAAAACTCCTTTATTTCAACAAACTCCTTGATTTCATGGTATTTCCCTAAAATCATGAAAAATAATATAAAATTAGTAAAAGTGTCATGGGATGGGCTTATTGGCCGGCGTGCCATGCCTTGGCCATAGCCGGTCCCACACTTCATGATTCCTTCATTTTATTATTATTATTTCCTTCATCTTATGAAGTTTCCTCGGTTGAGCAAAAACCTTGATTTCTTCATATTTTCTCAAATGATTGCTCAAATGCACATGGAAAATATCAAAATTCTCGGGATCGAGACACCAACACTTTGGTGACATGGGCATATTACCTTGACCGACCGGGGTTGGCCCTTTCGCTTGCAAGAGGCCGGTCCCACATACTTTCATCATTTGACCTAATTTGGTCATATTAGGTTCAAACTCTTCCAAACAATTTTGGAACTTCATAAAACGATCATCATACGATCCCGTGACCAACCGGGGCTGTTTCATGACCCCTTGGTCGATCCCTCATCTCTTCATAATTGATTAGGTTTTATCACCCAAGGTTCGGAACGAGCATTATTTTTAATAAATAATTAAACCAAAGATTTAATCATCCTCTCAAGAATCTGGTCTTCAAGAGACTTTGGAATTTTCTCACTCAAGCATCTGGGCGCTACATGGTCGATCCATCATCCCATGTATCCGGTCCCTCCTTCATTCCGTGGTTGATTTCAATAAATCGGCAAATGATCGAAATTAGGGTTTTCGAGTCCAAGGTTCATAATTCCAGATTCAAACGCTAATAATTTTACGTTGATCCCATGATCAACATTTTTATTTATTATACTCGGTTCAGTTGCCAGTAAATTAAGACGATTAGCCATGAAATAAAAGATAAACACTTAAGAACTATTTACTTTGATAAATCAAGACGATTCTTATATATATACCAAATAACACAAAACCCAAGAAAGCATTTATGAACCCCTAAAAAGGGGGAATGATGGCGCAATCCTCTTAGCAACGTTCAACTATAAGCAAGCAAGAATGAGCAATGTCTTGATCCAAGTCTGCATCATCAAAAGCACTTCACCATACTTGAGTAGTGGAGTCGGTATAAGCATTACGCACCTCTTCAAACACTTGATGAACCTTGTACATAACATCACTTTGGAAGCATGGGCTTCTCGAGCCATGTTTAGCGTTTCCTTATGCTCCTCATAAGCCTTGCGTGCTTTATCTATAGCAATTAATCGATGAGTTTGCAGCATCCCCACTTCATCCTTTAACACCAACAAACGTGATAATTCTCGCCTTCTTATTGGTAGGGTGAATAAGAGCAGAACCAAGACATACAACAAAACACATCCGCGAAGATTAGGACCCGCTTGTTGAGTGATAAAGGCATGACAGATCAGCTATGGCTTGCTCAATATCGGTCATCATAATTATCGACTTGGAATAACCGCTCGGCCTTGTTTCGAGTGGAAATAGTATCGTATAGAACGCGATGTACTTCTAGAGGCAATCGCCCGGATGCCCGCATCCTCTGAGCCATTGAATACATCTCGCACTGCTCATCGAACTGCGCGCGTGTGGCCACTCTGTTCGCCATTCGGACTTCTCTGAGCATTTCTACTTCATTCTTTACTAACAGCAAGCGAGCTGATTCATGATTTTTCTCGTAAGGAATGACCATCGTCGGCACATGAGCCAGGGCCAAAGCATAGCCATGTCAACCATAATAATA
This sequence comes from Papaver armeniacum, assembly GCA_023531295.1. Classification (NCBI taxonomy): domain Eukaryota; kingdom Viridiplantae; phylum Streptophyta; class Magnoliopsida; order Ranunculales; family Papaveraceae; genus Papaver; species Papaver armeniacum. Next base: position 29,364 of record JAJJWW010018586.1, on the reverse strand, counting down.
AATGCATGATAATCGGATAATAAAACACCCCACCAAAACAAATAGAATAAAAACCAAATCATCAAAGTTTCCGGTCTAAACCAAATTAAGAGAAGAAAATAAGAAACCATTGTTCAAAACCCACTCATAGAACGCTTAAATAATTAATTAATATCCAAGGCAGCTAGCTCTGCCCTCTTCTTTATAAGATGAGCATTGACTTCCTCAAAGACAGTCCGGACGGTCCTTAGCTCCTCGGTAGCTCGCCCAACATCTGCCATCAGCTGATCATATGCTTCCTTCTTGATGTTAACAACATTGAGAAAGCGCCTATACTCTTGGTCCAATTCGTCAATCTCACGAGGCAGTACATTGCGCGCGTTGTGATTCTTCCTCGTCACGTCCAGCAAATCTTTTAGCCACTTAATTGGAAATTGAAGAAGCAGATATGTCTGGATAAGAGTATCCCACTTCTTCAGCATAACCGAGTCGATAGGAGTCTCATCCGCATGAGCAAGGCCATCCGCTATGTCCAACAGATCCTCATTAGTCACAACCAAAGCACTAGCAAGCATCCCTTCATGGATACACATGTGACCAAATCTTTCCACTATGCGCCGATAATTAGCGACTTTAGTAGAAGAGACCCGAGAATTCGTGCACTATCTCGAAGCGACCGTCAATACCAGCTTCCTCCGCCCCGATAACACGAGGGTACTTGAACTGAGGATCTTCCGGAGTAGCCATTAACTCAGCATCAGCATCCACTCCACGAGAAACTTTAGGAGCTGTTTTGGAAGGCCTTGGACGCTTTTCACTAGCGCTTCCGGACTCGCCGACCTTGACTTGCAAATCCGAGCCACTCCATTTACCATGAACATCATATCGCTTCCCCATGTTCTAAAAAAATATATAACAATATATAATAATAATGAAATAGATATAATAATAATATAAAAGAAAGAATAAGCAAACACTCTAAGTTAACAACAAAGTGGTGATAACGACAAAAGGGCGCACACACATACTAGATCGGAAGTAGAAGGAAAGTTAGGAGGAGAATGAGCCGATCGATGTGAGGAAGAAGAAGAGCTTGACGCGGCTGGTTGTGAGTGACCTAGTAAATAATGGAAGGAAGAAAGAAGGAAGGAAATAAAATAGTTTATCAAAAGACATAAGGAATGAAGACATATATATATATCACAAGGCGCATTTAATAATTACAACAGAATATTTTGACTGGCACGTGTCAATGTCAAGACCGATCACGGACGTAGTATGGTATACTCACGAGATTTAGAGGGAGAAGAACTCTGATTCTCGCGCCACCTTTAGTACCACTATCCTCCTGAGAATAGTCATGAACAAAAAGGTCGACTCGGACTCACTCACCGCGCCTAGCATATCAGATGGAGTATGAAGAGGATGATCTGGATCCGGAATCGTCTTCACAATAAGGGGACGAGTGGAGTGCAGATTCATGCGAGGAGAAAGCACTTCAGGACCACTTTTATTAACTGGCCGGCCTAACTGGCGTTCAACACGGTCAATAAATGAACTAGAGGAAGACGACCCCACTTTCAGATCCTGCGGAGAAAACGTAGGGGAAGTATTAGCAGAGCGGATGGAAGGTAATCGCGGAATAGGTATCACTCCTGGCGTCTCGTTTCATCTTTTTAGCTACCCGATCATCCCTCCACTCGTGAAGAGGTTGATTAATATATTCTTCGATAAAAGCGCCTCTAGGTTTCCAGCCAACGAGTGGGGAGTTCTAAAAGAACATGACACAAACCAATATAAAAATAAACCAAGGCGAAATGTTGGCCAGATGCAAAGACGAAGATAAAGAAAGATTACCTTTGCGGGCAGAGACTTAGTAGAAAGAACTTCCAAAGGTTTTATCGGTGGAGGACGTCTTCTCTTCCTACAAACGTTTTCTTATCCTTTTGAGGAGACTCATCGCTTGGAAGAGGGTCCCAGCTGGTAACAAGCGGCTGAAGAGGACGACCTTTTTTGCTTGAAGAAAGTTTATATCGCTTGGAAACTTCATCGCTCACTTCACGTGACCTGATGCATGCAATTCTCGGAAATCTTCTCTAGTTAGGGATGGAGGAGCATACGGATCTTTGATGAGAGGGTTTAACACATTCCTATTAATACCATCACGATACACAAGCCACTCGTTGGTGACACCTACTGTTCGATGAGATAAGGGTTGAAAGAAATCGAAGTAGTGCTTGCGATCATTCATTCGAAGACCCTCTTTAAAAACTAAACGATTGAAACTCATTCGGACCTCCGCTTCATCAGACGAAGAAGAACCGGGAGGATTATAAGGAACCCCCGATCAAAACCAAGATGGCGAGCAACGCGGATAGTTTTGTATGCCTCAGATGAAAATCTCCCACCATGAAACCCAGGAAGGCGCCTTGGCAAAGTAGACACAATAATGTCAAAATCCTCGGATGAAGGTACGTCCGTATAAGACATCCTTCGCTGGGGACTGGATCACAAAGTTGTAATGAAGAGAGCCAATGCGACCATCTTGATAGGAAATAGGGTTGAACTAGCCGCTCTTGTCCATGGAATCCTTGAGTTTATCTTTAATTGGATAACCCCTTTTGTGGTAAAGAGCCATCCGAGGGTAAGACTGAGGCACTCTCACTAGCCGTTTGGAACCGTCTTCCTGAGTGACTTCCTCCTGCTTCGAAAGTGCGAGAGAATTTAGCTGAGAAGGCTTGTACAAGGGAAATCGCTCCCAAGCCCATGCTTGGATAAAGTTGGCGGGCAAGAAAGTTTCCACTTCATGAGATCCATCCACACGACGAATGTCACGCGCCAACAAATCTAGATGATGATACAGACCACCTAGGAACATGGGGGCAAGCGGGAATGATACACCGCGGGACATCAACACTGCCATGGGAATAAGCTCGTTCTTGATAGTATCCCGGGGACTGTATTCAAAAACATCATGGCACAACCAAAAGAGAAGAAAAGACGCTAACTCCGCTTGATCCGACTCCCCTTCACGAGGAGGTACACCAGCTCGTTTGCCGGAAAGCAAAGGGGCCCAATACTTAATCCAGCAAGAAAAAGAGGCGCGGCGCTGCCCGGACTTGGATTTCTGGCCACTCTTTGCAGCCTCCACTTCTATCACTTCGTCGGGTTCCTCAACAGCTGCTGATTTTGAAGCTTTGATACCAGATGCCATAAGCTTTGGAGAAGACGAAACATTGGCTGAAGGACTGTGCACGACGGACGCGACAGAGTTACCTTTCCTCCTATTCCTGGAACCTTCCTCCTCATCCGGAGCCTCGGTCCTGATTTCTCCCCGATACTGAAATGTTATGGATTTCGCTTTGGCCGCAATCAAATGATCACAGAGAGCTTTATCGTCTGAATGTAAGGCCTTAAAAACAAAACAGTTATCGAAGGTTGCCCCACCATGGACGGGTAGGCAAGTAAGCGCTACCACGTCTTCCAGAATCGGAGTTGCCTCACCCCAGGAGAATAATAATGTATGAGGATCGATTCTCCATCGCGCGCATAAGCGGAACAAGCTATTCTGATCCCACCTACATGACTATACATTGAAGCCTATATAGCAGCTTTTATGCCTAGGGATTGGATAATCCTCTTATGATCCGGATTGGAAAGAATGTACTTTACCCATGGATCCCAGGCGGTAGGTGATAGACGCATTTATGTGTCTAATTTGTCCTCAATGTTTCGTATTGTTAGTACTCGTTTTTGTCCTTATTATGGTGTTTTGTGTGTTTGTAGGTATTTTTTGGAAATAAAGATTGTTGGAAAATTCGGCTCGAAAAGTTGCTCGGAACACCCCCAGAGGACACATGTTATTCGGACTCCAGCAGTGGATAAGGGGCGACCACTGGATAAGGGGTGACCTTCTTCTCAAATTCAAATTTAAAATTTGGCGGGAAAATGATGTTTATCGCTGTCAGATTTCAATCAAGAATTCAGAGGTGTTATAGGGAGACTAAATGGCTGAAAATTTATGGGATTGTTCCTGGGACATATATAAAGCTATTACAAGTGTTTTGGTCGATCAAATTTGGCTGAAAAATCCGTGAGAAGAAAACAGGGAAGCACGTGCATGAGAGGAAAATTCACGGGATTTGGAGGATTTAAACGTGTTCTGCTCATGTCTGATGACTCAAGCAACACTTTGGACCTTGACAAAGATAAATAAGGAGATTTAAGATGTAGTAATCGCGTCAGAAGCTAAATCAGGGAAGAAAATTACCGTATTCCTATGGAAAATATTACCGAGTTATGGTGAGAATATTTGGAGTTATGGGAGTTTATTCTTAGTCCAAATGAGTATATATAGGTAGCTAGGTTCACATACGATGGGGGTGGAGAGATTAGGGAGGGTTTGGAGCACCACAGAGTCGAGAGAATCAAGTTGCAGAATATCTTTCTTCTGCTGCATGAGCTGAAGAACACGAAGAACAGACAGCCCAAGACCGTCGTTCTTCAACAGTGACAACGACTCACTGAGGTGGGTCGTAATACGGAAGACAGTCTTAAAAGAAACAATGGCGTTTATCTCTATTGTTCTCTGTAACAGTGTTTGCAATGATTATAAACGTTGCAAACACCCGATTTTCATCATTTTCTCCTTTTCATCATTTGTAAACACCTTTTTGAGCAATGAAATCAACTTTTGAGCGCGTTTCCAACATGATGAGCTAAACCTAATCCTTGGGGCGATGGAGGAAGCTATCTTTCCAATGAAAAGTGGTAATTCTTAATTATTTAATTTGTGCAATTTTAATTATGATTATTTGCCTAGATTAAAAATAGATTTTATGATTTTTGTTAAACAATTGTATTTTCTATTGATGGAATATGCTTAGCCTAAGGTTTTGATATCCCATGCTTTGGATTAACATTTGTTGTTTCTAAAAAATCTACTTTTGCAATAGTTGAGAATCAAATTGAACGTGTGAAATTGCATGATTGTAACTAGTATCACTTTGGAATTTGTAAATAGCGGAATCCTAGCCCCAGCCTCTCCATAATTTCCAAACAACTTTTTAATTGAGCTTGTTATTTTTATTTACAAAAATTAAGTCTAAAAATTCTGCTTTCACAAGTCTTGAACGAACCTATTACTACAACATCATTGAAAATATCCATCAATTTTTGGCGCCGCCGACGCGGACTTGTGTATAGATTTGTTTTTAGGTTTTATTTTTCTTTTTATTATTTTTGTTCTTTTTTACGCGTTTTGGTATTTCTGTTTGCTTTCAGATTTGGAGTGGAGCGAAAGAAAAATAGAAAGTGCTGTGAAAAGAAAAGCAAAGCCAAAATACGAAAGAAAAGAGAGATCCGAACGGAATAAAGAAGAAAATTTTGTATAGTGTAATTATTATTATTATTATTATTTTAGAAAATGTAATTAGGTAATTATTTTTGTAATCTTTTATTTTTGGAGTTTTTCTTTATTTTTGGACTTTCGTACATTTATTATTTTTTTTAAACCCTAAGGAAGGGTTAGTTTAAATAAAAATTGCACAGGGAAGGACGACGATTACGATATCGTCTCGGCCCCTCGGGTTCGTACATGACATAGGAGTCGTGGCCCGAGTCGATTCAACGGTTCATCCCCCGTCTGGAACGGGAGGTAAGAATTCTAAACACCCGCGAATCCCTTGCTAGCGGGTTTACTGGATGATTTTGTATGCATATATGTTGAGGTCTTGAATACGGCTGCTTTAATTTCCTAGTAAAGGGCAAGGACTGGCCATACAAGATAAGGGTTCGGATTTCATCACCGTTCTCTTCTTGCCCGCCTTAGGAAAACGATACCAAACGCGAACCTAAGCTTAAAATACTGACTAGAACGAGACCGATAGGGTAACGAGCTTAATAGGAAAGTCATTCGAAAAATATTGGTTACTCTTTAAGCAAACTTCGAAGTTCATGATGGTTTCTGTGAGTTGAATGCGTGACTGCGCCGCCTTGTAATGCGGTGAGGCCTTGGGTATCAAAACTCCACGCAGCTTCCCTCGCCTCTATTCAACTTACTTAAACTCGGATTGATTCCAGAGGAGTTTGCTCAGATTGTAACGAATTCCCTTTCGAAGGATTAGAAGCTGGTCTAGAAACAATCTAAGTGGACCCATCATGCTTTTTGTTTGCTAGAAATCTCTAGGTTTGGTTTGGTCAAGTCAGCCTTGTTTGTGTTTGTGTAGAATTCCCTTGCGGTTAGGATGTCAAACTGGTATTATAATAGCCATCACAATAAATATGAATATCCAACTGAACATTATGGACATCACTCTTTTTATGACCATAGTGTGAATAGTGGTTGGGAACGCCAACCTTTGGAAGGTTATGGGTCATACCATGGTGAGCCCAATTACTATCCACATGTGCATCAATCATTCGAGCAAGAAGATTATAGTAATAGTTCTTCGTCTCTAGAGGATACAATCAAACTTTTGAAAAGTAGTCCTTATTATGATCCTTCTTTCCTATTCCTTCTCTAGAAGAGTCCCTCGGGGGTTTAGCTGAGTCAACACAAAAGTTAGCTGAATCAACATGTAAGTTAGGCGAGGTAAATAACGCAGATTATGGACGAAAGGACTGCAACAACGACTGAATCTTTAGAAGATATCCTCAATAGATTAACTCAAAACTTAGATCCAACACTAAGGGAACTTTCTTTGGAGGAGACCCTTGAGAGGATAGCTGAGTCGACACGTAGACTTGAGTTAGAGACGAATGAAAGTATTGCTCGAAATAACTTGAATTTCCAATATAGTGTATCCAATAATACCTTTGAGAATGAAGATAGTTATTCACATAATCAAGATGATGAGGTTCGAATTGGTAACACTACTTGTTTAGATGAGGTTCAACCATTTTCATGTTATTATAATAATGATTATGATGAGGATAATGTTGATGAAGAATTTGAAATAAATAGGCATAGTGATCAGGAATTTGCTACTCCAATTGAGCTTTATAATAATAGAGTTATTTCTGGTTCAGATCCTAATAATTTTAACAATTATTCACCTATTCAAAAGGACGAGGATTTGACTAGAGATACTGTTTTAGACGATGTAGTATTTCCTGTTTACGAAGTCGATAATGGTTTAGAGGAACGGGTTTATCCTGAGAATATTATTTTAGAGTCTAACGATTTAAAAATAATAGTCTTAGACGAAGAAGATGAACTCGTAGAGCTTTTAAATATGAGTGAGGATGCATCACCTGAGTATAATCTACATGAAGCAATTGACCATTTTCAGGATTTTGATGATCTAGAAATTAGGGAAATTGTAGCTAGTCTATCTAGAGACACCCAAAATTCTAAGTTTGGGGGTGATTATCATTCTCCTTGTGCCTTACCTTTAGCTCTTACAGAGATCCCTCACTTGGGACTTGATATACGTGCCTCAACCATTGTGCCAGATTACCTTCATGCTAGCTCTCCCGAACCTAATAATGTCCGGATGAAGTTCAATTGTTAGAAACCCATCCTCTGGTTGATGTGGTTAACCCAGGCTATGATACCAAAATTGGCTTTGTTTTCCCACCAAAAACTTTTCTTTCAATTGTGGGAACATATGAGTTACAAATGTGTCAGTTATTAAGTTTTGATACTAAAACTAATTACTTTAGGATATTAGGTTCGACACATTTGCTTAAGGAAGACCACCAATCTTATTGTGGTCAGCTGTGTAAGTCAAAACTGATTGACTTAGAGGATCCTCAATTATTCAGGTTATTATTATGTGCTTCTAAGTTTTTATTTGAGTTTTTCCAGACTCTAGAACCTGAACATTCGGATCCAACTCATGAGGAAACGCAACCCATGAAAATTTGTTATCTAGACCCTTTCATAAAGCCTGAACCCGAACCACAACTAGATGTAGTTGTCTTAAAAATAAATAAGGGTGTGTTGGATATCTTCCTGGTCTATTGCAGTCTCCTCTTCTTGTGGTTAGCACTTTTTGATCCAGATGACCCGTAGTTATTCCGGTTACTGCTATATGATTCTTCGAGGTGACTAATCCTTTCCAATGTCCGGCTTAAGACTTTAAACTTAGCACTTCTTGGGAGGTAACCCATGCACATGCAACACGGTAATATCTTTCCTTAACTCTTTTGCTTCAAATGGTAACAGTTTCTCATTGTTCATGCTTTTAATTTCATCTTTAGAACATTGAGGACAATGCTAGATTTAAGTTTGGGGGTATGGGAGAAACTTTTAGTTGCAATAAATAAAACTCCGTGAGCCTAGAAATTTATGTTTATTAAGGATGGCACTAACCAATCTAAGTGGATGGAAGCATCTTGGTTGTATGAGTTGAGGAACCAATCTGATTAGATGGAAACATATAAAGAGTCTATTCATAAAAGCACGAGCTCGAGGTGTTAGAAAAAGAAAACATGGTAGTTTCGCCATATCCTCGTGATGGAAACATCGAAAGAATCCTAATCACTTCTTTTATTTTCTCTTTACCATTGCTAGGGTGAAATAGAGTGACCGAGATACTAAAAAAAAAAAAAAAAAAAAAAAAAAAATGACCAGACCACTAGACCAACGGGAATAAATACAATAAAGTCGATCACCGCCTTGTATATGCCAGATGAGTTGACCTAGAGTTAGGATTATCGACCACTTTGGTTCCCTTGTATATGCCGGTGTGTTGATATTAGTCCGAGACCGAGTATCTCGGTCCATTAGGATAGGTTCACCTTAGTCAACATCATCCACGTTTTCTCTACATCCATCTTCTTAATCTATCCATGTGATTGGTTGACTCGGTTTATGATGTCCAAACTATCGAGTAGAGCTCTGTCACTTTATATGAATTTTAGTATGCTTGAGTGCAAACTCGTGTACAACAATTGGAATTTCGCATCGGGGTACTTCCTCTTGTAGTCACTAAGTATGCCAACCAAGGAGATTCTTTAGTGCCTTCCAAGGTTACGCGTAGATAGCTAGGGTGCGGAGTAAAGGTTTTGTGGGTACACCTCCGGTAAACCCTCCTCAGACAACACTCCGCCACTAGGGCCACCTAGGGTTCAAATGATTTTTATTTTCTAGAATAAATTTGCTCGAGGACTAGCAAATAATAAGTTTGGGGGTATTTGATAGACGCATTTATGTGTCTAATTTGTCCTCAATGTTTCGTATTGTTAGTACTCGTTTTGTCCTTATTATGGTGTTTTGTGTGTTTGTAGGTATTTTTGGAAATAAAGATTGTTGGAAAATTCGGCTCGAAAAGTTGCTCGGAACACCCCGGAGGACACATGTTATTCGGACTCCGGCGGCGGATAAGGGCGACCACTTGGATAAGGGGTGACCTTCTTCTCAAATTCAAATTTAAAATTTGGCGGGAAAATGATGTTTATCATTTGTCGATTTCAATCAAGAATTCGAGAGGTGTTATAGGGAGACTAAATGGATGAAAATTTATGGGATTGTTCCTGGGACATATATAAAGCTATTACAAGTGTTTTGGTCGATCAAATTTGGCCGAAAATCCGTGAGAAGAAAAAAACAGGGAAGCACGTGCATGAGAGGAAAATTCACGGGATTTGGAGGATTTAAACGTGTTCTTCTCATGTCTCGATGACTCAAGCAACACTTTGGACCTTGACAAAGATAAATAAGGAGATTTAAGATGTAGTAATTGCGTCGGAAGTTAAATCAGGGAAGAAAATTACCGTATTCTGCATGGAAAATATTACCGAGTTATGGTGAGAATATTTGGAGTTATGGGAGTTTATTCTTAGTCCAAATGAGTATATATAGGTAGCTAGGTTCACATACGATGGGGGTGGAGAGATTAGGGAGGGTTTGGAGCACCACGAGTCGAGAGAATCAAGTTGCGAATATCTTTCTCGCTGCCGCATGGTGAAGAACACGAAGAACGAGACGACCCAAGACCGTCGTTCTTCAATAGTGACAACGACTCACCGAGGTGGGTCGTAATACGGAAGACAGTCTTAAAAGAAACAATGCGGTTTATCTCTATTGTTCTCTACGTAATGGTGTTTTGCAATGATTATAAACGTTGCAAACACCCGATTTTCATCATTTTCTCCTTTTCATCATTTGTAAACACCTTTTTGAGCAATGAAATCAACTTTTGAGCGCGTTTCCAACATGATGAGCTAAACCTAATCCTTGGGGCGATGGAGGAAGCTATCTTTCCAATGAAAAAGTGGTAATTCTTAATTATTTAATTTGTGCAATTTTAATTATGATTATTTGCCTAGATTAAAAATAGATTTTATGATTTTTGTTAAACAATTGTATTTTCTATTGATGGAATATGCTTAGCCTAAGGTTTTGATATCCCATGCTTTGGATTAACATTTGTTGTTTCTAAAAAATCTACTTTTGCAATAGTTGAGAATCAAATTGAACGTGTGAAATTGCATGATTGTAACTAGTATCACTTTGGAATTGGTAAATAGCGGAATCCTAGCCCAGCCTCTCCATAATTTCCAAACAACTTTTTAATTGAGCTTGTTATTTTTATTTACAAAAATTAAGTCTAAAAATTCTGCTTTCACAAGTCTTGAACGAACCTATTACTACAACATCATTGAAAATATCCATCGGTAGGAGATTCAGAGGATGAACGTAAGATAATCTAAGGAAAAGTGTAGTATCCCCTATGAACAGCTAAGCGAGGCATACCCTTTGAAGCGGCTATTGGAGGTACTTCCGCTTGAGGACGTATGAGCCAGGTCGCAGACGAATACAAAGGAAACGGGTGAGGGTTTAACATGCGCGAAATCCAGTTGTCATCAGTCGGAAACAGAGTCTGTTAGAGCATTGCTCGGTCGAACTCGCATGCATTGCTATCTCAAGCATGTTTGTCAATGTTAGTGATCAAAACTATAAGTCTTGATTTCTAGCCTATGTAGCTAAAGTTCTCGGACTAGGATAAAAAGTGTAGTTTAGCTCAAGAACTCCATGGTAATCATCATACAAGACGAAGGACTACTCAAGGAACCGGTGAAACTTAATCGACTAAAAGGTATGTGGAGACTTGAACTTATCTGTCACTCAAAAGTCTATTTACTCTATCTCCTACTCTTAAGACAAAAGTCGTTTAGACGTATAGACTTTCATTATACACATTTGCTATTTCGAGCCGAGTTTAACTCGCCTATCTATTTCTCAAAATATGTGTTGGTAAGCTTTCGCTTTAATCGAATTTATCTTTACCTAGTGACGAAAGTCATGTTATGTTTCAATCACTTTGGAAATTTCTCTGACGAAAAATGGTCTTTGAATAACGGCTATATAACGTTCTATGAGAATGTTTCAATGATTGAAATGAGAGTTTAGATTACATAACCATTGGTAGTATATAAACATTGTTGTGGAAACACATATATGTATAAGTCCTTATTCCTTGAACCAAAGTTTGCGAACTTTGTTGATCAAGAGAAATGGAAGTGGCCCAAGCCAAGTCCCCGAATTGGCGGAAGTTCTCACCCGAGAATTTCTGCTGGAGTTTGTGTACTCCTTCCATGAGCTTAAGTCCGCGAACCTAGTCCGAGAACTTGAGTAGGTTATATCTAAAACCGGTTGTTCTTGAACTAATGTTTATATAAACTAAGGAATGCTTTTGCAAACCGTGGCTATAAAGTTCATGAACCGATTGGAGTGAATCAAACCGTTTTTGCTTCGATTGTGTCTTGTGTAGTTACATAATATCTAAGCAATTGAACAACTCTCTAACTAGTTCATTTGAGTCATTTGAACTAGTTATGGTGAAGAAGAATATGGTTGATATGAGAGTGATCATATGTCTAACCATTGACTATTGTTGAACCAACAAATGTTAGTGTTTGAGTACGGTTCATAAACCTAAAATTGAACATTTCATTTGTGTGTAACAAGCTAAGTTTTCGATCCAACGGTTGAGAAATATTATCTTGAATCTAATCGAGTTTTCATCTAACGGTGAATATTGAATGCTTTGTTACCAAGCTAACATTGATTGCAAACCCTGATTTGAAAGACTATATAAGGGAGAACTCTAGCAACTGGGAAACCTAATCCCCACACTTTACGTGTGATACTAGTTTGCTAAGCTAGAGTCGATTCTCCTTTAACCTTTGGTTTTCTTCTTCTAAAACCAGGTTAACGACTTAAAGACTTCATTGGGGTTGTGAAGCCAGACCGATACTACTTTTCTTGTAGTTGTGTGATATGATCTTGTTGTTTCTATCGTACGAGTACAATTGAAATAATTGGCTTGAGATTTATATCTCCGATAGGCAAGATATGAAAGAAATCACAAACACTTCGTCTCATCGTTTGTGATTCCGCAATATCTTTTTTCGTTGCGTCGATTAAGATTATTGTGAGGTGATCAATAATACTAGGCTGTTCTTCGGGAATATAAGTCCGGGTTATTGATTGGTTCATGTTCACCTTGACTTATTAAAAGACGGAACAAAACACATAGGTTTATTCGTGGGAGACGGATTTATCTATTCTGTAGACTTTTCTGTGTGATACAGATTTGTTTATTTAAGTCTTCGACTTTGGGTCGTAGCAACTCTTAGTTGTGGGCGAGATCATCTAATGGAATCAAGTACGTAGCATCCTGCTGGGATCAGAGGCGTAGGAGCATAATTTTACCTTGGATCAGTGTGAGATTGATTGGGGTTCAACTACAGTCCAGACCGAAGTTAATTTAGAGTAGGCTAGAGTCTGTAGCGGCTTAATACAGTGTGAGTTCAATATGGACTAGGTCCCGGGTTTTTTCTGCATTTGCGGTTTCCTCGTTAAAAAAATTCTCGTGTGTCTCGTGTTATTTCTATTCCGCGTTATATTTGTTTATATAATTGAAATATCACAGGTTGTGCATTGTTCAATCAATTAGAATATCCGACCTTTTGGGTTGTTGATTTAAATTGATTGACACTTGGATATTGGTCTTTGGTACCATCCAAGTTATCTCTCTTTGATAAAGACTCGCAGATTTTTATTTGCTTGAGTAAAGATCAAATCAAGAGATTGAGATATAAACTCTTTGATATACTTTTTATCTAGATTGAGTCTGACTATCTAGTTGATTCTCTAGAAAGTATATTAGAGTTTTTCCATACAGATTGTTAATCGAATTGTTGGGTGTGGTTGTTAGACACCCGCGTTTTCAGAGTCGAACCATCACTCACTGCGAGTAGCTGTAAGAGATCTTTGAGTCGAGAACTACTCGTTATCTCATCAAGTGTGTAAGGTTCTGATCTGAGGGTTACATCACGATTGGGCGATTCATCGGACATGATGAGCAAAAACGTTAGAGAGGACGAGAAAAGATATGGTAAGAATGGTGAAGAATGAAAGGCGAGGCCCCTTCTATTTATAGGTGGGTAAAACAAAGAGCGGTTACTGGATAAGGCAGTATCTGCAGCATCTCAAGAGTCATGGGTTTCAGCCGCCCAAACCCACAAAATTGTAACTGTCAGACTGACGCATCAATGTGTGACTGTTGACATGGTCTTTGACCAGTCAAACAGTCAGGGGACGTGTTAGAGCACTGCTCGGTCGAACTCGCATGCGTTGCTATCTCAAGCATGTTAGTCAATGTTAGTGATTAAAACTATAAGTCTTGATTTCTAGCCTATTTATAGATGTCTCGGACTAGGACATAGATTGTGTAGTTGAGCTTAGTTTTCACGGCGTTCATCAGGTTGAAGACGAAGAACTACTAAGGGGAGCTGGTGTAACTTCATCGACAAAAGGTATGTGGAGACTTGAAAACATCTATCACTTGGAAAATCTATTTCTACTCTATCTCCTATATTGAGACATAATCGTATTACAATATAGTTTTCTATATACACATTTGAGATATCGAGCTGAGTTATCTCGCTTACATATTTCTCGAACTATCTGTTGGCAAGCTTTCGCTTCGACCAAGTTCATCTTATATCATGAGAAAATTTCCGAGTAACATCTTACATGGTTTGTGTGATACAATCATTTGGTACAGGCTTGGAATGTTTCGATAATGATTACTTCAATATCTTGAAAATTGCTTTGATGCTAATAGTATGTGAAAACGGCTATTGTCATCCTCTAAGAATGTTTCAATGATTGAAATAAAGAGCTTAGAATCATGTAACCATCTTTGGATATAAGCATATAGTGTGTTCGCACATTTGTGTATAAGTCCAAAACTGGGAACCAAATGTATACATACTTGTGTGTGTATTAAATGGTGGATGGAGACTGTCTAAGTATGCGTACACTGTACGCATACTGGTGGAAGTTCACGTCCGTGAATTTCTGCTGAGTTTGGAAATAAAAAAACCAACTCAACCAGTTACCAAAGTATGCGTACACAAACGCATACTGGCTGAAAGTTGACATACGTGAATTTCTGCTGAGTTTGAAAACCAAAACAAACTCAAATCTGGTTACCAAGTCCGCATACCTGTACGCATACTTAAGTGGTTACTTTCTAAAATCGTCCATGTACATGAACCTAAACATTTATAAAATAAGGAATGCAATCTTTGCAAACCGTGGCTATAATGTTCATGTATTGATTCGAGTGAATCAAACCGATTTTACTTCAATTGTGTTCTTATATACTTCTATGAGAATATAGCAATTGCACGGTTCTTCAACTAGTTTCATTTGAGTCATTTGAACTAGTTATGAGTAAGATGAATAAGGTTGATATGATAGTGATCATATGGCTAACCTCGGTTAAATATTTGTGAACCAACATGGTGTACACGTTTAGGTACGGTTACATAAACCTAAATGAGGGTACATTTCATTTGTGTGTAACAAGCTAAGTTCGATCTAACGGTTAAAAGATATTAGCTTGGTTGAATCAGGTTTTTCATCTAACGGTGAATATTGAATGATTTGTTACCAAGGTAACTTGGATTGCAAACCCTGATTTGGAAGACTATATAAAGGAGAACTCTAACAACCGGAAAACCTAATCCCCACACTCTTGTGTGTTACTAGTTGCATAACTAGAGTCGATTCTCCTTTTAACCTTAGGTTTCTATCGAGACCATGTAGGTTACCGACTTCAAAGACTTCATTGTGATTGTAAAGCCAGACCCAACTATTTTCCTTGTAGTTGCGTGTTCTGATCTTGACTGATTCTATCGTATTGAGTACAATTGAAATAATTGGCTCGAGATTAATTTCTCCGATAGGCAAGATAAAAGTAATCCCAAACATCTTCGTCTCATCGTTTGTGATTCCACAATATCTAGTTTCGCCATCATACGATATAGATTATTGTGAGGTGATTGATAATACTAGGTTGTTCTTCGGGATATAAGTCCGGTTTATCAATTGGTTCTCTGTTCACCTTTATTTATCAAAAGACGGAACAAAAACTCTTGGGTATTTACGTGGGAGATAGATTTATTCAATCTTATAGACTTTTCTATGTGGGACAGATTTGTTTATCAAGTTTTCGACTTTGGGTCGTAGCAATTCTTGGTTGTGGGTGAGATCAACTAAGGGAATCAAGTGCGTAGTATCCTGTTGGGATCAGAGACGTAAGGAACGTAACTGTACCTTAAATCACTGTGAGATTGATTAGGGTTCAACTACAATGAGGTCCAGAAGCTAGTTGGTAGTAGGCTAGAGTGTGTAGCGGCTTAATACGGTGTGGTGTTCAATCCGAACTAGGTCCTGGGTTTTTCTCGCATTTGCGGTTTCCTCGTTAAAAAATTAAGGTATCTCGTGTTATTTCTTTTCCACATTATATTTTTTTATATAATTGAAATATCACACCGGTTGTGCGTTAAGATCAATCAATTAGAATATCCAACCTTTGGTTGTTGATTTACATTGATTGACACTTGAACATTGGTCTTTGGTACCGTTCAAGTTGTTTCACATAATGATCAGGCTCACGGATTTCTATCTGTTTGATTTGCTGATTACATTGTTGTTGATGGTGGATTTTCATTTAAGGTTAAAATTGTAAAAACCAGAAAATTATGCTTATGACATCTTGTAAAAGATAAGGCCATCAATAAGTGTTGGATACTCCCTCACTTAATTCACCTAGAATGGAGCATGTGGCAACAATCCCATTCTCAGGAATACACGAAATTCATCCGAGGTTGGAGCAAGTAGCAACAATCCCATATACCTGCGTGAATTTCTAGCATTATTAATTAATGCTAATCAGCCTTGTATTTCCGTACTCATTATCGGTGCGGCATGACGGCCGAGTGTTGCTCTTCTGAGCAACACGAACCTCAAGCATTATAATGAAACCATGTACGAAATACCGTGCGGTGCCGACTCTCGGTGTGTTATACTAGCCCGATTGAGCCCTCTCGGTGTGTTATACTAGCCGATTGAGCATCCGGACTGGCCGTATCGGTCCGGATATGATCACAGTCATCCAACTCCACAAGCATGATTGGATGACCCAGATCAATTCCATCACCCCCCAGCGGTATGGAATATCCACTGCCAACCAACGCGGACCCTTGCAGTCGGCCTCCCGGCCTAGCTTGCCAAGACGTCCAAACCAGAGCAGTATGGACGAAAAACCCTAAATTAGGGTTTGCGGCATATTACATGTATCTCAAAACAGTCTCAACCATCCATCTTTGCAGGTATATATGGAGGGTGTAGATGTAGATTCAAAGGGCCTAGAGCATGTCAACACAATCACCGTGGGCACACTACATACCTGACCAATCGGTCGGGACCAACCATGGTTGGTTATCCCAATTAAATGCGCCGAATAAAACATTGACGCATGGCCTTGAAACCCAAAATTAGGGTTTTGAGCATCACGAGCGTCCATCTTCTCCGGCACAAATGGAGGGTCCAAGATTAGATTAAGCGGGTCCGGTCATACCAGCATGACCACCGTGGACCCATCTATCCCCTCACCCGATCGGCCAAGGCATATCATGCCTGGTTGTTCCAATACGCGCGCCCAAACTAGCGTGGTCGCACCTCCCAAATCGCAAACTGATCTCGACCGCTCAACTTCGGGACGATTTGGATGGCTCAGATCACGTTTTCATGGGATATTCAGGTATAGGCGTGAACACCAGCCTACAACCTTCACACCAGACCGATCGGCCAAGACCGACCAAGATTGGTCACCTTGGAACGTGCGCCGTGGGAATGACACGCGGCTATTGCGGCACTCGTTTTTCTGTCACAAATTGATCTCGACCATTCAACTTCACCCGACGAATTGAGTGGCCCCGATCATACTTTCGTGAGGTAATGGGTATAGGCGCCTACACCGTCATGTTGTCTACACACATGCACGGTCGGCCTTGTCAAAATTATATCCCATGCTTGGTTTCGACCAAGGCGAAGAGTAATGCTTGCGCACCTCTTCAAAAACCTAATTCCATCAACGGTCGCGGAAAGAGTGTCTCAAAGATCATCTCGTCCGTCCAACTTCACCGGCTTGGTTATACAACCTTGGTCAGGAGTTAACTGGTCAGTGAGACGTCATGGTGATCACCACCCGTCAGTCTACCACACCATGATGCAGTACCTGCATAAAATACACATGATACTTCACAAGTATCAACTTCTTGAATAACGCAGTTATTCAATTTAGCATTACATGATACCTTTCGTAGATCCACGATCCACATATTCCGGACATCAATCATGTCACAAACTGGGGGATACATATGGGGTATTGGTCTGGCGGTTTCTGACGTGCGGCGTGCAACGCGCCATCACAAGAACGTGTTAGGAAGTTATGGACGGTTAGTGATGACGGAGAAGTGGGCAAGGCCGATCGTGTAGCACTCCGCACACAACTCCACTACTCCATCACTCCACTTCCTCCACTTCCCACGAGAGACGTGAGTAAGGCTCAATGACTTGTTTAAATAGGTTCTCCTCCATATTTCCACCAACAGAGCAAGTCCAGACAAAAAACAAAAACCAAGTGTTAATACAAAACACCAGAACTGATAGCTTGCATCCTGTAAGCCGGTTCAGCTTTATGTTACAAGTCATACATAGCCAACACCTTCACAATCTCAACACCTTCTTCGCTTCCCTCCCTAAGATCAACCCCATCTACTTCACTTTGTGACCGAAACAGTCTGGAACGGCCATTTCTTGGTTTAGGCCGGACTTGCACGCATTGATCTCTCGTGTAACGCCTCAAACCCCAAAGCATATCCTTAAGTGTAACGCCTCCAGTGGTCACCAGAGCAACAACTTTCACTCCTTCATCAGGACAAGGAGCCGGAGGCACAAGAGGAGGGACACCGTCTATTACCATTGCAGACTTGATGGAGAAACAGGAAGTTCTTGCTAAGACTCAAACGGATATGGCCGCAACTCGGAAAGAGGTACTCACTTTCCTTAAAACTTTGACGACGATTGCCACAAGATTCACGGCAACCCTTGGAGTCGGCAAGAGATGCATTCAATACACCGGAGCGGGCGTTTCCACTCGGACCCACATGAATGAAGAAACTCGTGTTGCTCCTGAGCGCCAAAGGGAGAGGGACCAGCCTTCCAACTTCATTACACGTGAGTATCTGGAACGACTTCTCCAAAATCGAGGAAAAGAGGACCGAACGGATGTACACCAACATCAGCCACCGTACCCTCAAGATGTACAACGAATTCCTCTTCCAAGAGGTTACACCTCTCCCCAGTTCTCCCTCTACGATGAGTGCGGTAATGCTCGTGAACACGTCTCTCGATTCTTGGAATCCTTGGGGGAACATGAATACAATCATGTTCTGCGCCTGAAAGAATTCTCGAAGTCACTTACGGGGAGGGCGTACACCTGGTACAACAACATCGCGCCTAACAGCATATCCAATTGGAGCGAGATGGTCAGTGCTTTCTACGAAAGTATTTCTTCGTGTCCGAACAAATCACCCTTTCAGATCTAGGAAGAATTCTTCGATTGGAACAACGAGCATCCTAACGACTTGGTCAAAAGGTTCGGAACCCAAGCGCTAGATTGTCACGACCCGAATGTCACCGAGCGACAATTGGTGGAGTTGTGCATCAACGGGATGATACCCATATACCGCGCTCACTTAGAGAGAATCTGGGCTTTCAAACGTTCTCGAACTCCATGAAGCTGCCGAACGTTCGGCAAGCAAGACCGGCGTTGCTAGAAAGAACCAGAGTTGTTCGAAGTGAAGATTCACATGAAAGTCGAGGAAGCAGGCGCCTCACGAACAAGCAATACAACACTGGTCCTTCTGTGAGTGTAGTGGGCGGAGGAGAAAAAAGGAAAGCTCCAGTGACGGAACAACAAACCAAGCGGACATCCCGGCACACAAGACTTCGTCTCGGAAAGGAGCGGACAAAGCTCCTGCAAAAGACACCGAAGATACGGGTTTTCCTTTCCCCATGAATGAAGTGATAGAACTCTTGGAAGCATGGATCCAAGACGATGCCGTCAAGCTGCCTCCTATCGGGCGTCCTCCAACTGAGAAAGACATGGCAGATCCCAAATCTTTGTTGCTACCACGAGATTCGTTCATCATCCGACCAAAGATTGTAACAGGTTGAAACAAATATTCGGGAAAAGATAGAGACGGGAGAACTCCGACTTGGAAACGAAGGTGTTCGTAGAGACCCTCTCCCTATCGGGAAGCGCATGATTTAGGGGATTACATTCGCAAGACTGTACAATCTATGATGGAGCACTTGTGTGAAATCTTGTACTTCTCCAAAGGGCAGCGTCAAGACATATTTACATCCCTCAACCACGTTGTGTTAGGCAGGCGTTTGTATCCAGAAGCAGTCCAGGAACCCCAGTCTTTCTTGAAGGACGTGAGCAAAAGGAGCCTGGGACTCCTAACTGTCACTCGTTTGAGAGATATTGAGTTCAATAGCGCGTTGATTGATACTGCTTCCAATTTAACATCATTACTGTCAAGACCTTGAGAGTGGCCAAGATTTCAAAGCGGAAGCTACTCGTCACCTAACCGTGGTTAAAGATTCGAAGGAGAACTCCAGAGATGCATATGGATATATCGATCTTGAAGTCAAATTGGGTGATGCCTCGACACAAACAAAGTTCTACATAGTCAAAGATCATCCCAACTACGACATGATCCTAGGACGCTCTTGGATGCATGACAACAAAATAATACTAGAAGTCTGTCCTCTACCAGTTTCGATACTGAAAGAATCTCAACACGCCTTCTGGACCTGATGGCTGTCTGGTGCCGCACCAGCAACTTGCCAATGCGACACAACTTCCCAGAGAGAGCCTGCCAGCATACATTGAAAGGTTCCGATCTCAAGTAAGTCTCATCGCGCAACCCTTTTTACAACTTACCGCCCTCCATTCGACAAGTCCTGAGGACTGGCTCCAACCAACAAACCAACCTTGGCTAAGAGATGCGAATGGGAGGCTGGCCCTTTCAAGCGGTTTATCGGAGTCTAGAAGCTGTCTCGATCAAAGATAACAAAACCAAGACCCCCAGCGTCAACACGCCCAAACCGTTTGGAATTGGAGACTTAATGCTTGAAGACGACCGCGTTCAAGGTCGGAAGCATTCTGATGAGAATGGATACCTCACCCGATTCGGCCACCGAGAAGGAGGATGAACCATACAATGTGAGATGTCATCCTGAGCAGCTCACCGCAAACTCATCAACGACAAACTAGAAGCGTGACAATTCACTCACGATGGCTCAAACCCTCTCATGTACCTAAGGCGTTGTGCTATCACTTTCCAAATCCTATACACTTTAAAAGCATTTGTGCTACTTCCTCCTGCGTGTTTCCCTTTACAATTTCACATCATATTTGTAATTCCTCTAGAGAATGATTGCAATACTTGCATTCATAATTAAGGTTTCAATTTTCGATTTTCAAATTAATTGAAGTGTTATTTCCACACGAGAACCTCTTTACTCCTAAAGACACAAAGCCCATCCTAAATCAACCCACCGTGAGCAGGTCGGAAAGAAACCTAAACAAAGACATCACGAAAAGAGTTGAGGGAAAAGATATGCACGGGAAGGGAAGAAGCTTTGAGCCATTCACCCAGCAAGGCCGGGAAGATTTTGTATCAAGAACACAATTGCGGTCTTGACAAAGGGTCATAAAAAAAAACCTTTATCCAAACAATCAAATAGAAGAAAACCTTGAACTCGGCTGCCACTTTGAATACAAGGAAGATGTTCAAATGTACGGAATATACTTGGAAAGCGGAAAAAGAAAGAAGTTTTAGTCGTCAAGAGGATCGACATCGCACACCCTTTGTTAGGATTACGCCGGCACCATCACTGTTGATGCTCCTCCATTCGAATCTACCTCAACCACGCATCGGACATCTCATGACATGACGCCTCCATCCCAACATCGTCGGCGGGAGCATTAAAGAGCACATCAACATTAGGAGTCGTGCTTGGGTGCTTTCGGATGTTCGAGTTCCTGCGTGTCGAGTCAAGAATTATCACGCCGTCTGGATTGGGTAATCACACTTATCTTCATTCGAGGTTATTTATGCTCAACCCTCCGCCTCTTCAACCGCGGCGCATATCTCTCTGCCCTCGCACTTACCGTGCCTGCAACGCTTCCTCGCGCCTCCACCGCTCCACCATGTCAATCGCAGTGAAAGTGCACGGATCGTCCCACTGGCAATGGCAGGTGCGGGATAGACATCCCCTGTATAGCACGGCCGACTTCACGAAGTGGAAGATCGATCTTAGCCATTACTTCTTTATGCGCATGGGTTTCGGGCTTGTCAACTTCGAAGCTTCTTTACGGACAAGCGACGGAATGATGCGTCCACCACCTCCATGATAAAGCGAAAGGAGAAGAGGTTATGAGCACAAAAAAAAAATTATCAATCAATCAATCGATCAGTCAATCAGGAGATCATATAAGTGCGGAGCAATACCTGAGATATAGAATAAATGACTGCGTGAGATGATTCTTTATAATCTCACAAGTCGACAGAATCCCAGGGAGAAAAGAAGTCTTTACTTACCACCTATAAAGGCTACCAATTCGGGTAGCAATCAACGATGCTTGTCGAGATACATCTGGGAAAGTTGTGCGTAACGAAAGGGAGTACACGACCCAAGGAAGGGACCAAGCTCGGATATATACAAGGGGAACAAAGCGACTCACCAGATCAAGTCTGCTTCCTTCACAACCTTGATCGAAATCAACCAGCTCGAGGCAACGCTGACGATGTCGGTTTATCCATTAAATATCTATTCACCTTAGCTTGGTCATTTCAATTTACAAATTTGTCACCATCTCATGCCTACCCCACAATAGTGTAACCATTATGTGCTAGGCGGGGGACTTAGTGTTGATGGTGGATTTTCATTTAAGGTTAAAATTGTAAAAACCCCGAAAAATTATGCGGCGACATCTTGTAAAAGATAAGGCCATCAATAAGTGTTGGATACTCCCTCACTTAATTCACCTAGAATGGAGCATGTGGCAACAATCCCATTACAGAATACACGAAATTCATCCGAGGTTGGAGCATGTAGCAACAATCCCATATACCTGTGAATTTCTAGCATTATTAATTAATGCATGCAATCAGCCTTGTATTTCTGTACTCATTGTCGGTGCGGCATGGCAGCGAGTGTTGCTCTTACGAGAGCAACACGAACCTCAAGCATTATAATGAAACCATGTACGAAATACCCGTACGGTGACTCTCGGTGTGTTATACTAGCGATTGAGCCCCTCTCGGTGTGTTATACTAGCCCGATTGAGCATCGGACCCGGCCGTATCGGTCCAGGATATGATCCATGATCATCCAACTCCACAAGCATGATTGGATGACCCATATCAATTCCATCACCCCAAGCGGGTATGGAATATCCACCTGCCAAGACCAACGCGGACCCCGCAAGGTCGGCCTCCCCGAAGATTGGCCTAGCTTGCCAAGGCGTCCAAACCAGGCGTATGGACGGAAAACCCTAAATTAGGGTTTGCGGCATATTACATGTGTCGCAAAACAGTCTCAACCATCCATCTTTGCGGTATAGATGGAGGTGTAGATGTAGATTCAAAGGGCCCGAGCATGTCAACACAATCACCGTGGGCAGCCTACATACCTGACCAATCGGTCGGGACCAACCATGGTTGGTTATCCCAATTAAATGCGGCCAAATAAAACATTGGCCTTCGGCCTTGAAACCCAAAATTAGGGTTTTGAGTATCACGGCGTCCATCTTCTCGACACGAATAGAGGGTCAAGATTAGATTAAGCAGGTCCGGTCATACCAGCATGACCACCGTGGACCCATCTATCCCCTCACCCGATCAGCCAAGGCATATCATGCCTGGTTGTTCCAAGAAGCGCGCCCAAACTAGCGTGGTCACACCTCCCAAATCGCAAAGCCAGTCTCGACCGCTCAACTTCGCCGGACGATTTGGATGGCTCGAGATCACGTTTTCATGGGATATTCAGGTATAGGCGTGAACACCGGCCTACCACCTTCACACCAGCCTACCACCTTCACACCCGGGCCGATCGGCCAAGACCGACCAAGATTGGTCACCTTGGAACGTGCGCCGAAGTGGGCATGACGCGCGGCTATTGCGGCACTGGTTTTCTGTCACAAATTGATCTCGACCATTCAACTTCACCGGACGAATTGAGTGGCCTAGATCATACTTTCGTGAGGTAATGGGTATAGGCGCCTACACCATCATGTTGTCTACACACATGCACGGTCGGCCTTGTCAAAATTATATCCCATGCTTGGTTTCGACCAAGGTGAAGAGTGATGCTTGCGCACCTCTTCAAAAACCCTAATTCCATCAATGGTTCGCGAGAAGAGTGTCTCAAAGATCATCTCGTCCGTCCAACTTCACCGGCTTGGTTATACAACCTGGTCGTCGGGAGTTAATGAGTGGGTGAGACGTCATGGTGATCACCACCCGTCACTCTACCACACCATGATGCGGTGCACATAAAATACACATGATACTTCACAAGTATCAACTTCTGAATAACGCGATTATTCAATTTAGCATTACATGCTACCTTTCGTTGATCCACGATCCACATATTCGAGACATCAATCATGTCACAAACTGGGGGATACATACGGGGTATTGGTGCTGGCGGTTTACGGTGTGCGGCGTGCAACGCGCCATCACAAAACGTGTTAGGAAGTTATGGACGGTTCTTGATGACGGGAGAAGTGGGCAAGGCCCCGATCGTGTAGCACCGACACACAACTCACTACTCCATCACTCCACTTCCTCCACTTCCCACGAGAGACGTGAGTAAGGCTCAATGACTTGTTTAAATAGGTTCTCCTCCCTATTTCCACCAACGAGCAAGTCCGGACAAAAAAGCGAAACCAAGTGTTAATACAAAACAGGAATCGATAAGCTTGCATCCTGTAAGCGGTTTAGCTTTTACTTACAAGTCATACATAGCCAACACCTTCACAATCTCAACACCTTCTTCGCTTCCTCCCTAAGATCAACCCCATCTACTTCACTTTGTGACCAAACGCAGTCCGGAACGGCCATTTCTTGGTTTAGGTCGGACTTGCCTGATTGATTTCGAATCTACAAGCACTCACCGCGTGAGTGCATTTGTTTAGGGTTTAGATTCATTCCTCATCCACACACCCCAAATTACCAAATCCGGCAGAATAGTTTTCACCCATAAACAATTGTGAAACGAGATATTAAAACTCTTTGATATACTTTACTCTAGATTGAGTCGGACTATCTAGTTGATTCTCTAGAAAGTGTATTGGAGTAAATCCTCTCAGATTGCCAAACGAATTGTTGGGTGTGGTTGTTAGACCCCCCGTATTTTCAATTGGTATCGGATAAGGAAAACATATTAAAGACCTCACAAGTATGTGTTTGTAGCGTTACGATATGGACAAAGTGCTATCTCTATAAAACGTACCTCCGGTCTTCGATGGCTCAAATTACTTGTTGTGGAAAATTGTTATGCGTACATTTCTTCAAGCGCGTGATTTTCGATCATGGGTTTATGTAGTTAATGTCTATGATGCTCCGTGTGGTAGTAGGAATGCGACCGTTCCTAAGGATATTGGTGCATATGACGGTGTTGAGATACTTGTTGCAAAAGCAAAAACTCCGACGGTTTGAATGACATCATACATGCCATTACCCAAGATCTTCGGCACCATGTGACTACGTGCACTCGGTCTAAAGATGCTTGGGATATCTTAGAAACCGTATTCGAAGGAATATCGGTGAAAAGGAAGCTAGGCTTCAAAACCTAAATTCGATTGGGAAAACCTTCGTATCGGATGAAGATTCATTTGATGAATTTAATCACAAAGTTTACGAAATTGTTAATGCATCTTTTGTATTGGGTAAGACTATTCCTGAAAAGGACATTGTGATGAAAATTCTCGGATCGTTGCCATCTAGATACGATTCTAAGAAGCATGCCATCATTGAGGAAATAACCTTGATACTCTCTCCATAAATACACTGGTTGGAAAACTAAAGATCTTTGATCATGAGAACACATCCAAAATCGGAAAGGATGTTGCCTTCAAAGCACAAAAGAACACTAAATTACTTGACAAAAGTAAAAGTGTTTATGTCTCGAGGATGATCTTTACGAGGCTGATTCATCGGATGAAGATCTTGACAATTCGGTCTCTTTGATCACAAGGCAGTTTAGGGATCTTCTGTTGAAGAGAAGTAAACGGTTTTTGATCATTTCGTATGCGTCAAAAATAATTTCACTTTCCTAAAGTATATGATAAGAAAGAGTTCGTTTCCACGAGAGAGGCAATTGTAGTTATTATGTAATCAATTTCTTAAAGTAACCAATTGGGGGATTTAGGATTTTTATGTAAGCAATAAAAGTAAATCAAAAACAAAGTAATTTGTAGAAAGTAATCAATGAGAGAAAAATATTGGTCAAGGAATTCATCTTCAATCTTAGACATGTGATTGAATACATGATTAGAATTACAATTTAATCTCTTTTATTATCAAAAGCCTAGAGAATCAAGAGAGCACGATAATCTATTAATTTCTAAGTTCATCAACACACACATTAGAGCTGCGTATGTGAATTCTACCTAAAGAATAACCTAACGCCTTGCGCTAATTAAGTTCAATTCCTAGGAGCATTAAGTTTCCCGAAATAGGCTAATCAATGCAATTGGCATACATTACGCATAACAATTCGGACAATGGTCAAACTCTACATATGATTACGAAAGTGTATCACTATAAACCGTAAACATATCATGCTACTTGTATTCGATCGCTCGATGAAAAACCTAAAATAGTTATGGACTAGGATGCAAGTTCAATTAATTGGCCACTTAACTAACCAAACATCTAAGTCCTATCACAATACATCAATCATGTGATTATTAAAGCGAATAGAGATTTAAACGATAATCAAGAGAAAACTAATACATAACACAAGCACAAGTTTTAGAAATAGGACTACATCCTTAACCAATAATATTAAATTAGCTACTCATAGCTATGGAGTTCATCACAAAAATATGAATTGAATAAAGAAGAAGATGAACAAAAGCAAACCCTAGTAGCGTAAAGCAAAACGGCTCTCTCCTTAGCTTCAAGAATAATAAAACGTCCTCCAAAAATTGTAGAAGTCTTCCTTTAAATAGCTTTGCTTTCCAAAATTAGGTCAAATCTCAAAGGTCCAATAGATAGAAGTCCACCAAGCCCATATGTGAGAAAAACCCATGTAGAAAATATGCCCCAAAGCGTCGCGGAAAAAATGGTATTATGGCCGAAAATTGGCCAAGAAGTGACCAGGAAAGTAGCTAAGGTGACCGGCAAAGTCCACCGGTCACGGTCAACGAGTCATCTCGGTGGTCAAGCGAGTTAACTCGGGTCAAGCACCGAGTCAGGCGAGTCAAACCGAGGTCAGATCATGACTCAGATGTGAGTCAGCTGGCTAGTCAGACGAATCAGGTCTGAGTCACATTAGCCAAGCTATCTTGCATACCCCTGTCCTGTGTTGCACAACCATTGCATATCACCAGTGCCCATTCAGCCATGACGGCTGTTCATCCTGCATTTTTACCAACCTACACATTCATCTCCATACACCTCCACTGCCAATGCAATCTCACAGCATCACCAGTCTCTTTCTTTGCTGCTCAAACAGCAGCTTCGACATCCATTGTATCATAACCTACTGAGACTAAGGACCACCAACAGCTACTTCTGAAACCTCACAACTCCACCCGCAACAGCCTGACCACTAAGGTTTCATTTCCATCTCATTCATACACTGTTCAGATTGCCATCATTCTTCAATTCGTGCTACAGGCAAGTATCAACAACCCATAAGCAAATAAGCTACAAACCACCTGAATTGCAACTGTATCATAACCCATACTGTCAGCTCGGCACCAGCACCTGCAGTTCAAACCCAGTACCTGCAGTTGCGACTCCGACTCAGTCATGAACTATTACGAGTCCATCCGCTTCATTCTTTTCTGAGCCAACTCTCATTGCAACATAATCTGCAGCACAGCCTCATCGACACAACACCATCAGAGCCTTAGCCATTCTATTCCTGCGGTTCGACTACACATATCTTCTCCATTTCCTGCAACAGCTATAAAACCCGATTCTATCTCTGCAATATGGCACTTCATACTCAATTCCATCCCTAATCTGCGGTGCCAATTCCATCTACACACCGGATACTACACACTTCAACCATTAAGTGCCTCGAGTCTCCATCCATCAAATCCATTCTATCCATCACCCGCAATTGCAACCTCCACCGGACCATATTCTCTCCATTATCTCAAGCGCATTCTTGGCGGGCATAACATCGATGCCATTCTCGGGCTTAGTCCCATCATAACTCAGTTTTGCAACTCAACTACCTCCTGCATTCCGACTCTTGCATCCTAATATGTCTAGCCTTGGCCATTATCACTAACACCAACTCATACTTTGACCAGACCACCTTCTTAACCATTCACAAGCTATAATCTCTGCTCCTCCAACGGACCCATTTGTTGTCCTGCAGCTCAATTGTACTCAGCTCACCACCATACTTTACAGAATTGCTTAGACACATCACGAACCACAGGTCACCGGCGAATCCATTCCACGGACCACCTCTTGCAGTGCAACACCAAAACCATCAAAACATCTCCACCAACAACATCACTACCGGTTTCTTCTTATCATGCTCTTGTCTCACTTCCATCGACCGACTTCAACAAACTACAACAACAATCTTGCTCTGCAATATCCATTCATGTAGCTTCACAACTGCAATTTCTCTTCTTTTCTCACAGCCACCACCACATTTCTCATTATTTGCAACATCACTGTTACTGTTTGTATCTTCTCCCGACTTAAAACCTAGGTATTGTGACCACCATAAACCTTCATATTCCAACCATATCTGCGCTTTTGCAACCTGAGTTGTAACCACCTACAAGCTGCCGGCTTAAATTACTACCTTCATCTTGGTTCTCACACAACATCTCTTTTCTTCTCAATCTCCATTCCGTTCTCGGAGTTCGATTTCACCCCGGTTCAATCGATGTCAAACCCTATCTGCTCATCATCGTCTTCTTCGTTCCTCTCCTTGCTTCCTCCCTTCAATTTCAACACACAAAACTGCATCAAACATCAATCCAAGAACAACCAAATTTCACTCAAACCCATAACTCTTTATTCTCTGATTCTTGCTTGCCTCAAAACCCTAACCAATTTCCATCGTCAGAACCTCAATTTCACCAGCAGCAACCTAATTCCCATATTCACTTCTCCATTTCCTTTCTTTCCTCTATCTTGACAACTGTTTTGTCTAACGAAGGGCCGTGTTCGATTCATGGCAGCAAATCTCTTCTCTGACTACCTTCACTTTTGTTCATCTCGTCTTCTTAATCATCAATTCAGCACAAACACTTAATTCTCTCAACTCTCTGTGGATCGGCAGCCTCAGATAAAGAAGACAGAAAAAGAAGAATAAGAATCTTCTTCAATTCGACCTAATTTAGGTCTTTAACTTTGGGACGGGCTATTTACACCCAATGATACTTTCACCTCGATAAATGATAAGGGATACCACAGAATGACAACCCCTTAACTCATGCCTCTAAAGAGAGTTGCCCCTTAACCTTAACTGGGCTCGGATAGTGTTCTTAGTGAAATGACAATTTTCCTTTTCGTTCAAATTGGGTGATTTCTTCTTCCTTTCCTCCGCATGACTCAAAGTATCTATAAACTCAAAAACAAACGTAAAATACAAAATTCACACGAAAAATAACAAAGAAAGCGTAACTACTAGATAGTAAATTAGGTGTATTCTACACCTATCAAATTCCCCCACACTTAGACTTTTCTAGTCCTCGAGCAAATCAAACAAAACAATTCTAAAAGATACAT